>LNAC01000879.1:497287-522763 GCA_002007465.1 Ailurus styani | reverse complement strand
TGTATTGATTTTGAGGGGGGTTCTCTGTGCCTCCTGGATTTTGATGCTTGTTCCCTTTGCCAAATTAGGGAAATTCTGTATTAAAATTTGCTCCGATATACCTTCTTCCCCCCCCTCCTCTTCTGGGATTCCAATTATTCTAATATTGTTTCGTCTATGGTATCACTTATCTCTCGAATTGTCCCCTCATGGTCCAGTAGTTTTTTGTCTCTCTTTTCATCTTCTTCTTTATTCTCTGACATTTTGTCTTCTAAATCACTAATTCTGTCTTCTGCTTCATTTATCCTAGCAGTAAGAACCTCCATTTTTGATTGCACCTCATTAATAGTTTTTTTGATTTCAGCTTGGTTAGATTTTAGTTCTTTTATTTCTCCAGAAAGGATTTTTATTTCTTTGGAGATGGCTTCTCTATTATCTTCCATGTTTTTTTTGAGTCCAGCCAGCACCTTAAGAAACGTCATTCTGAACTCTAGTTCTGTCATATTACTAATGTCCGCATTGATTATGTCCCTAGCCTTCATTACTGTCTCTTGTTCTTTTTTTGTGTTGATTTTTTTCTGCCTTGTCATTTCATGCATATAAGAATAGATGGATGAGAGAAAAAATACTAAAGGGTAGCAATTACCCCAGAGAAATATACACTAGCCCACTCAGAAGAGACCTGGAACTGGGGGAAAAAGAAAGAGGGAAAAAACCAAAAAACCAAAAAGCAAAATCATACAAAAGCAAAACAAAACAAAAATAAATAAAACAAAATCCTATATCTATATCTATATTATCTATTTCTATTTCTATATCTATCTCTGTGTCTATCTCTATCTCTATCTCTATGTAATAGACTGGTGAATTGAACAGACCGTATATGTGTACAAAAAAACAAGGTTAAATACAATGAAGGGATAAAATATGACTATAACAATGAAAATTTAAAAAGATTAAAAGTGTTAATAATAGTTAAAAACTTTAGGAATAGGAAAAGGGAAAAAATTTAAAAGGAAAGAGTAAGAAAAAAATAAAATTCAAAGAATTTAACTTTGAAAGACTAAAGAATCATGAGGAAAAAAATCATTAACTCTCTACGTTGCTTTCCCCTAGCTCCAGAGTTCCACAATTCTCAGCAATCTTGAACTTGGCTTTGACTGGATGCTTTTTTCTGGTCTTCTGGGGAGGGGCCTGTTGCTGTGATGCTCAAGTGACTTTGCCCAAGGTGGAATTGCACCGCCCTCGCCAGGGGCCAGACTAAGTCATCAGCTGGGGTTCGCTCTCGGGAGCTTTTGTTCCCCGAACGCTTTCTGTACCTCATTGGAGGATGGGACTCAAAATGTCGGCCTCCCAGTCTCCAACCCAGAGGATCCGGGAGCTCGGGGCCTCAGTCCTCATTTCGCCCTCAGAGAAAAGCAGTCCGTTCCTCCCGTCTCCGGGTCTCCGTCACACTCCGAGCTCACCCGGCCTGTGACTGAGTGTCTCTATCCCTGGCACGTGCCCCCGTTTAGAATCTCCAAACCTGGCAGATTCATGCAGCTGCTCCCGCATCGCCCCTCCTGGAGGAGGAAGGAGGGGTCTCCCCGGGTCTGCCGCCCGTGGGCTCCCTGCTCACAGAGCAGTGGCCCGACTGTGCTTCGGATCATGGCTCAAGGTAACCCCGAGCTGAGAGACACCTTCTCAGCTCAGCTCCGTCTCTCCTGTTGGCTTCTCTCTAATACCTGGGAGCTCGGTCATGCTCAGACACCCCTGGTCTTTTTGTGTCCTCGTGGGTCCTGAGACCACACTGTCCTCTAGAGGGCCTCTATGGAATAGCTGAAGGTCAAGAGGCATGGGTCACCTATTTCCAAGTCTATCCTCCTCCTACACTGAAACTGGTCTGTCACCCTTTCCATGGTCTCATGAATGCTAAGTCTAAAGTTTAACCTCCAAAACTTTATCTAACTTACCTGCAACAATTAACCTGGGTACTCTCTTCTTGATAGGCTCTCTTGGGGCACCTGGGTGGTTCACTTGTTAAGCATCTGCCTTTGGCTCAGGTCAAGATCCCAGGGTCCTGGGATCAAGCCCCTCATCTGGCTCCCTACTCGGCGGGAAGCCTGCTCCTCCTTCTCCCACTCCCCCTGCTTGTATCCCCTCTCTCACTGTCTCTCTCTCTCTCTCTCTCTCTCTCTCTCTCTCTCTCTCTCTCTGTCAAATAAATAAATAAAATCTTTAAAAAAAGGAAGGTTCTCTTTATTGCCTTCCTATGATAACATACTCTCCTAGTTCTTCTTCTTCTTTCAGACCACCCCTTCTCAGTCTATTCCTTTGCTCTACTTTAATTATTAGTGCTTCTCAGGGGCTTGTTGTCCCTTCTCTCGTTCTTGAGTTTCACACTCCTTTGAGTGTGCTCTGTTCTTTCATGGTTTTAAATACCATTTATCTCGTCTTCATATGTAACCTGAGGCTCCTATATGTAATTCTTTCCAGATTTAGTCCATACTGCATTTTCAATTTTTAAAATGTAGCTAGTATATGCATGAGGAAAACTCACTGCCAAAATCTAAAAAAATAAAAAATAGAGGCAGGCATGATTTTGTGCTTGGAAACCATGCATCCATCTGTTAGCCAAAGTTAGAAATCCTTGCTTGATCATCTGCCCACCCCCTCCCATAACCTGTTCTTCCCTTTACTCTCCTTTAGCTGCTCTCCGAACTTTGCCTAGACCCCACTGTTGGGAAACTTGACAAGCACTTCTTCTGGCCAAGATAAGTTGTCATCAAGTTTCACAGAAATTATTCACCATTCAGAAAGAGTTTATGTTTTACCAAAAGAATTCACCTTGGGGCCCTTTCAAGTAACCAATTCTCCAAGGAAATTTAATATTTGATTTAACTAATCAAAATTAGATTTACTCACATTTGGAAACCATGTCTGTAGTTCTGCCTCACTTTAGGTAACTGGTTTGTCCCTGAAATACATACAGATCAGATAGTTATAAGCTGAATAATAGTCAAATACATTAACCAATTTGCTAAGGAAAACATAAATACTTCTATAAATAATAAGCATCTAATATATCTGTTGTGTAAATTTGGACTTTATGAATTAAGTGTACTTATTTTTGGAGGCATCCTTATACTAGTGTATAAGAGGGAAAAGGAGAGATTAACACTTGTTCAGGACCTTCCAGGTGTCAGGCATCATGCCAGGAATTGTGTCTTGTAAATATCAGAGAGCATGGATTTTTGTTATGTTTTGTTTTCTGTGTGATAGGATATAAATCAGAAAAGCAGTGTTTGTTTCATCGTCAAAAATGTTTTTATTCCCCCAAATCCAACTGTCTGTGAGTTTGCTTTTCTTCATTGCCATGACCCAGGAAATTCCTGTCAGACTTCTGGGTATTTCTTTCCATTCAATCTCTTTCTACCCTTCTCCTTTTCCTAAGACACCTCCAAGGGACAAATGTCATGACCAAGTTTTTTACTATCAGATGAGTTAACACAAAAAGAACTATTGAATAGCTAGCTAAATAGATGATAGTGAGAAAGTTTTGTTTTTCTGCCTTGACTAATTAAACTTAGTTTAAGTGATAGTAACCACTTGAGGCCCCTGGGAACAGATTCCTTCCATGTCTATAACTATATGAAAACCTCTTTGCTCCCATCTGGTTGCTGGGACAGTCTCTTATATCCACTTGTCACAAAGATGGGGTGGTTTGTGGTCCACAGCTTCCACTCTTTGACAAGAGTTTCTTAGCTAAAAGTGTAACGAGGTGGGAAAGACACAAGAGAGCACTTAACTACATTAACACTTAGAGAAGAACTTAGGCCCACCTTCCACTCCTGATCACCTTCCAGCCACCTCCCCACCCCCTTCCCACCACTCTGGGCTTGCAGATATGAACAGCAGCACTTGTGTTAACAACTTGGCGGCTGCAGGAAGCCAGACCCCAGGAAGCAACAAGATATTTCCCTCTGGGCTGCCCTGGCTTGGGGCTTCCCTTCCTTTCCTGTGTCAACATAGCCTTCATTTCGTAACTCACAGGCCATAGAATAAGCCAAATTCCTGGGGTTTTTTTTTTCACCTTCCCTTCTGGATAGAAAGGACTATTAGAATTTATATAGCTAAGTTGTGTTGATTTTACTCTCATTAATGGCTCCAACTCATAAAAAAAAAGCATTGGGGATTTTAAAAAAAAGTATCTGAAAAATAAGAAAATACACAAAACTCTAGTTACTATTCCAGAATACAAAGCAAACAAAATATTCAGAGTAGGAGTGCCTAATTGTGTTTCAAATAGTATAACAAGTTAATAAATCGCAATATGTCTATGCTCTATGCAGAGAATAGTTAATAACACAGTAGCTAATGTAAATGGATGTTTATTTATTAAATGAGTGTCCTGCAATAATACAAAATAAACTGACCAAAATTTAAAAAAGTGATGAAAAAGTTCGCATCACTTTTTACACATCTTTTTTTAGTTGTTTTTTAAGGAAGAGTAGAGTAGAAGGATGAAGTAATAAGCAAATATCAGATATTCCACATTGTATTTATCTAATATGTGTGTATACAACTGAACACATAGGCATACACAGACACATACATGGTCAGTTCCTGCATACTCCAGTTCTGCCCACTTGAAGCACAGCAAAACTTTTGCTTCATGCAGAGGCTCAACTTGACATTGTGACCTTATGTGCCACTATAAGTCTTACCCAAATCCATCATTCCAACCATATGTCCCCCAGACATCTTGCACATTTCATATTTGCCACTTAGTTGTATCACTATCCTCAACTTCCTCTCACTTATCCACATTCTTCAGAAGCTGTCCAAAACCAATTTCCTCTGTAAAGTTTTATCTTCAGGTGTCCAGTGATGTTTTCCTTATTTGCACTCTGAATCCCTAATTATCTTGAACACTTTTTTTTCCCACAACATGTTCTGTGAGGTGCTCTTATTTCTCTTTATATATGTAATGATAACACTTCACAAAATTGGATTTTAAACTCTGGAAGTCTTTATTCATACCTTACTCTTCTCAGGAACATTTCATCACTCAGCACATTGCCTTGTATGGAGTAAGTGTCAAGCAAACTGATGTGTAGGAATAGGATGGAACCAGAGAGAATTGGGCTTTGAGGCTCTTTAAGTCACTAACTTTAGACCCAATGATATAATAGAAAAATGTTACCTATTGTCATTATTTTTTTAAAGATTTATTTATGTATTTATTTGACACAGGGAGAGATCAGATCACAAGTAGACAGTAGACAGAGAGGCAGGCAGAGAGAGGAGGAAGCAGGCTCCCGGCTGAGCAGGGAGCCCGATGCGGGCCTCGATCCCAGGACCCTGAGATCATGACCTGAGCCGAAGGCAGAGGCTTTAACCCACCGAGCCACCCAGGCGCCCTTGTCATTATTTTTATTAAGAAAGATGGCACTTAATGGAGTAAATTTCTGATTGGCAGGTTAATGAATTGTAGGTAGTTAGTTAATACAGTAAGGGTTGACCAGGTCAAGATGAATGCCATTGCAAGAATGTTGTGTTTGTATATATGTGTGTTGTTTCATGTATTATGTTCAGTGAAGTCCTCACTTACAAGGGGCACTTGAACAGAGACCTGAAGAAAGTGAGGAAGCAAGCCACTGGTTTATTTAGAGAAAGAGAGTTCCAGGCAGGGTGTACAGCAACACTAAAGATAGCAAGGTGGGAGCATGCTTGGTATATTTGAATACTGAATAGCAAAGAGGCCAGCATTTGTTGAAGAGAATGAAAAAATATTAGATAAAATCAGAAAGTTAGCTAGGGCCTAGATCATGTGGAACCTTGAAGGGATTTTGGTTTTTATTCTGAATGAGATCAGAAGGCATTGAAGTGTTTTGATCAGAGGAGAAAAATTATATTACATGTTTGAAAATCTCAGTGTAGGAGCTCCTGGGTGGCTCAGTCAGTTAAGTGTCAGCCTTCAGCTCAGGTCCTGGGATCAAGCCCTGCATCAGGCTCCCTGCTCAATGGGGATCCTGCTTCTCCCTCTCCCTCTTCTGCTTTCCCTTTCTCTCACTCTCTTTCCTGCTCTCTGTCAAATAAATAAATAAAATATTTTTTAAAAAGATAGAAAATCTCAGTGTAAAACTGGATTTGTTGTTAACTTTAGTTCATGACACACTATCAATATTGCTACATTCATGGCCTGTTTTATAACAATTTTTGGAAATAAGAACGAAACACACTTGAACTTAATACTTAACCCAAAACATTAGCAATAGCTTATATCTACCCCTAATTCTTATGGTAATTCTTTACTTAGCATAATTATTTATAGCAAGTTGTCTTGTACTATACTTTCCTGGTTATCATTATTATTAATTAAATATTTCCTTAAGACTAAACTGTATTTGCAGATTTTTTTAAACCTTTATGTATAAACACATACAAATGTAGACAGAGCAGAATAACAACATACCCTTTCACTTGTCTTCCATGGTGATCAACTAGTGGCCAATCTTGTTTCATAAATTTCCCCACTCAATCCTACTGCACTCCCAGATTACTTTTTAAGTCAGGTTTATTTAAGTATAATTTGCATACAATGAAATCTCCTTGTGTAGGTATAGATTTCTGTGACAAGGCATACAGTTATATCACCTCCACTACTAAAGAGATATCAATATTTGGGGGTTGCCTGGGAGGTAGAGTTGGTTGAGCATTGGACTTCTGGTTTTGGCTCAGATCATGGTCTCTGGATCGTGAGATTTAGCCCTGTGTCAGGCTCTGCACTCAGTGTGGAGTCTGCTTCACATTCTCTCTCCCTCTCCCTCTGCCCCTCCCACTTGTGTTCTCTCTCTCTAAAAATCAATCAATCAATCTTAAAAAAAAAAGATATCAATATATGGAATTTTCCCATTACACTAAAGAGTACATCTATTTGCTTTCATAGTCAGTTCCCTATCCTTCCCCATTCCCTGGTAATGTTCTCTGCCCATATAGTTTTGCCTTTGTAAGAATATAATATAAATATAATCATACAATATAGATATTGTATACACACACACACACACACACATATATATATATAGTCTGTATATAAATCTGGCTCCTTTTACTTGGCCTAAGGTTTTTGAAATTCATCTATGTTGCTGAAAAAGTCTGTAATTCATTAATTTTGTTACTAAAAAGTATTCCATTGTGTGACTGTACCATAGTTTATCCATTTGCCAGCTGATGAGCATTTGTTTTGTTTAGTTTTTCCAGTTTTTGACAATTATCAGTAAAACTACTCTAAACATCCACATTTAGGTTTTGTGTGTGTGTGTGTGTGTGTGTGTGTGTGTGTATATATATATATACATATATATATATATATATATATATATATATTCATTTTCCTTGAGTAAGTACCTGGGAGATTGATGATTGGTATAGTAGTTTATATATTATAAGAAACTGTTGAGGAGTGCCGGATGACTCAGTCATTAAGCATCTGCCTTCAGCTCAGGTCATGATCTCAGGGTCCTGGGATCCAGCCCCACATCGGGCTCCCTGCTTAGCGAGGAGTCTTCTCCCTTCTCCCTCTGCCTCTGCCCCTCCCCCTCTGCTCATTCTCTGTCTCTCGCTTTCCCTCTCAAATAAACAACAACAAAAAAGAAACTGTTGAAGTATTTCCCAAAATTGTTGAATGATTTTGCATTTGTATCAGCAGTTTATGATTCTAGATGCCCTGTATCCATGCCAGCATTCAAATATGAGGTGCTGAGATCTAATTGCTATTTTAATATGAATTTTTCCAATAAATAATTATGTTGATCTTCTTTTCATTTGGTTTTTTGCCAGTTGTAGCTCACATTTTTAGTTGTGTCTCATTTTTAGTGGAGTATCTGTTCAAATATTTTGCTCATTTTTAATGATGCTTTATTATTGAGTTTTCAGAGTTCTTTATATATCTTTATCAGATATGTATCTTGCAAATATTTTCTCCCATCTGGTGAAATATCTTTTTGTTTTTCTCTTAGTGTCTTTCAAAGAAATTTTTTATTTGCTGAAATCTATTTTATCCATTTAAAATTTTATGATTGTCCATGATTAATTTTATGAATTTGTCTAAGAAATCTTTTTTTTTAAGATTTTATTTATTTATTTGACAGATCACAAGTAGGCAGAGGCAGGCAGAGAGAGAGGGAGAAGCAGGCTCCTTGCCGAGCAGGGAGCCCAATATGGGCCTCGATCCCAGGACCCTGAGATCATGACCTGAGCCGAAGGCAGAGGCTTTAACCCACTGAGCCACCCAGGCGCCCTTGTCTAAGAAATCTTTACCTGACCCAAGGTCACAAAAATTTTATCTTCTCTGTTATTCTAGAATTTTTGTAGTTTTAGGTTTTATATTTATAATTAGGATTCATTTTGAGGTAATTAGTATATATTGTGAAGTATGGTTCAATATTTTTGCTTATACATACACAATTACTCCATCTATTTGTGGAAAAGACTACTCATTTTTCACTGAATTTCCTTGACCCCTTTCTCAGAAATAAGTTGGCCATAGATGTGTTGGGTCTATTTCTAGACTCTCAGTGTGTTCTACTGATCTATGTGTCTGCTTTTTCATTAATATCGCACTGTCTTAATTAATGAATATTTATTTTTATTTTTTTATAATGTTACATTAGTCACCATACAGTACCTCATTAGTTTTGGATGTAGTGTTCTATGATTCATTGTTTGCATATAGCACCCAGTGCTCCATGCAATACCTGCCCTTCTTAATAATACCCATCACTGGACTCACCCACCCCCCCACCCCCCTCTCCTCTAAATCACTCAGTTTGTTTCTCAGAATCCATAGTCTCCCATGGTTCGTCTCCGCCTCTGATTTCCCCCTCTTCACTTTTCCCTTCCTTCTCCAAATGTCCTCCATGCTATTCCTTATGTTCCACAAGTCAGTGAAACCATATGATAATTATCTTTCTCTGCTTGACTTATTTCACTTAGCATAATCTCCTCCAGTTCCATCCATGTTGATGCAAATGTTGGGTATTCATCCTTTCTGATGGCTGAGTAAGACTCCATTGTATATGTGGACCACATCTTCTTTATCTATTTGTCTGTTGAAGGGCATTTCGGCTCCTTCCACAGTTTGGCTATTGTGGACATTGCTGCTATGAACATTGGGGTGCATGTGGCCCTTCTTAGGATTTTATTATTATCATGTTGCCTGTGAAGTCCTTGTTTCTATAGATTGTCTCTGTATATTTCTGTTCTGTTTCACTCTTGGGGGTCTTTCTTCTTTTATAGAACCCCCCTTAATATTTCTTGCAGGGCCAGCTTGGTGGTCACATATTCTTTCAGTTTCTGCTGCTTTTGGAAGCTCTTTATCTCGCCATCCATTCTGAATGATAGCCTTGCTGGATGAAGTGTCCTTCTCTGCATATTCTTCTCATTTAGTACCCTGAATATGTCTTGCCAGCCCTTTCTGGCTTGCCAGGTCTCTGTGGACAGGTGTGATGTTATTCTGATTTTCGTCCCTCTGTATGTAAGAAATCTCTTCCCCTTGCTTGGATCTAAGATTTGCAAATTGTCCTATTATATGTCATGGTGTTGGTTTGTTCTCATTGTTCTTGGGAGGTGTCCTCTCGGGCTCTTGGACACGAATGCTTGTTTCCTTCCACAGATTAGGGAAGTTTTCAGCTACGGTTTGCTCAAATATATCTTCTAGACTTCTCTCTCTCTCTCTCTCCACCCTCTCAGAGATCCCTATAATTCTGATATTGGAACGTTTCATTGAATCATTAATCTCTCGGTTTGATTCCTTAGGTTTTAATTTGTTTTTCACATGCTGCCTTGGTTTCCTTCTTTTCTATACCCTATCCTCTAGCTCACTAATTTGTTCTTCTGCCTCGTTTACCCTGGCAGTCAGAGTATCCAGTTTAAACTTTAATTCATAGCATTTTTACGTTCAGCCTGTTTGAATCTAATTTCTGCCCTTAGAGATCCTATATTGTTGTTAATATTTTTCTCAAACCTAGATATTGCCTTGATAATTGTTATTCTGAAGTGTATTTCTGACACCTTGGTTATAGCCATATCCATCAGTTCTGTGGCAGAGACCACAGTCACTGGTTCTTTCCTTTGTTGAGGGTTCCCCCGCTTAGTCATTCTGTTGCGGGGTGGTTGAGGGAATGTACAGAGTCCAAATTATTGACCACAATCCATGCAAGATGCCCCTGTGTACAGGGACCTTAGAGCTGTCAGCTTCTTGTTCTTCCAGCCTGTCTTCTGGGGGAGGGGCCTGCTGCACTGTTACTCAAACAACAACTCTGTTTGGGTAGAGTTGCCCTGCCCCCTATGGGGAGACGATGGGCTTACTGAAAACCAGTTTTTTGGGTCTTTTTTTCTCTGGTGGCTTTCCTTGGTGGCTTTCCACGTCTCTTCTGAGAGAGCAGAAGTGACCATATCCAAACCTCTCATAATAGAGAGATCGCAGTCTGCTCTTCACTAATCTCTCCAGGGCACACTATCTCCATTTCTGTCTGTGCTGCTAAAAACCATAGTATTCTGGGTTGTGTGTTCCACAGCAGCACTCCCAGCCCTCACTCCCATTGCTGGGCACATCTCTGCCCTTTGCGCTTCTAAAACCATAAGCCACTGCAGGTTTGCACGTATGCCCCTCACAGCTCCAGGCTTCAGTCAGGAAGCTGCCCTGAAGTCCTTTCCTCACCGCCACCAGTCTTTGAGTCTGTGCCCCAGCGCAGGACACTTTTATTTTTTTTAAGATTTTATTTATTTATTTGACAGAGAGAAAGATCACAAGTAGGCAGAGAGGCAGGTAGAGAGAGAGGAGGAAGCAGGCTCCCTGCCGAGCAGGGAGCCTGATACGGGGCTTGATCCTAGGACCCTGAGATCGTGACCTGAGCCGAAGGCAGAGGCTTTAACCCACTGAGCCACCCAGGTGGCCCCAGCAGGACACTTTTGCACTCCTGTGTTATTTCACCTTCCCGACACCAGTGCTTGTGGCAGCTCCCTCCCCGTTCCCTTTATCTTCTGATGTACACCAGCAGAATCATTGCTCCTCGCTTCATACCTTGAGACTAACCACCAGAGACACTCTGTTTTTAGAGATACAGATATATTTCCTTACATCTCAGGCTGATTTCATGGGTTGCATAAACTAGAACCTCCTGTATAATGTTGGAGAGAAATGGTGTTTTGTCTTGTTCATGATCTTAGAGGGAAAGGATTTAGGCATTCACCATTAAGTATATTACTAGCTAGGGGCACCTGGGTGGCTCAGTCAGTTGAGTGTCTGCCTTTGGCTCAGGTCATGATACCCAGGGTCCTGAGATTGAACCCCACGTCGGGCTCCCTGCTCAGCAGGGGAGTCTGTTTCTCCCTCTCCCTCTGCCCTGCCTGTGCTCTCTCTCTCTTTCTCTCTCAAATAAGTAAATAAAATCTTTTTTAAAAAAGCATATTACTAGGTAGAGGTTTTTTGTAGTTGCCTTTCTGGTTGAGACAGTTCCCTTTTCTTTCTATTTTGTTGAGAGCTTTTATCATGGAAGATTACATTTTATCAAATAGCTTTTCTGTTTCTAATGAGATGATCATGTATTATTTGTTCTTTATGCTATTAATATGGTGAATTAAATTGATTGATTTTCATATTATATGCTGGCCTTGCTATCCTAGGATAAATCTCACTTAGTAATTTGTTGATTCTTTTTATATGTTGTATTCATTTTAAAAATTTGTAAAGGATTTGTCCATCTATATTTATGAGGAATATTAGTCTGTACTTTTCTTCATTTGTGGTATCTTTGGCTTTAGTGTGATAGTAATGTTGGCTTTAAAGAATGAATTTGGAAGTGTTACTTCCTCCTCTAGTGTCTGAAAAATTTGTGTAGAATTCACATTTTTCTTTCCCTTTTCAAATATTTGAAATAATTTACTAGTAAATCCATCTAAGTATGGTCCTTAGATTATGGTAAGATTTTAAATTACTAAAATTTAAATTAAATTAAAACTTTGTAATGGTATTTTTTTCATTTCATATAAGTTGTCTAATTTGTTGGAACAAAGTTGCTTGTCCTATTCCTTTAAAATCCCTTTAATTTTTGTAGCTGTGGGAATGCTATCCCTTCTTTCACTCCTAAATTTGGTAATTTTTGTTTTGTCTCTCTCTCTCTCTCTCTCTCTCTCTCTCTCTCTCTCTCTCTCTCTCTCTCTCTTTGGTTTGGCTAGCTAATGGCTCATGTATTTTTGAAAATCCTTTCATAAGCATGGCTTTTGTTTTCATTTTTTTCTCTATTTTCTCTTTTGTATTTTATTGATTTCCCCTCTGATCTTTATTATTTCTTTCCTTCTGCTTGCTTTAGATTCAATTTGATCTTCTTTTTATAGTTCCTAAAAGTGAACACTTAATTGATTTGAAATATTTTTTATTTAATAAGATGGTTGCTGGAGGCACTTGATGTAATGACCATTGGATGTTATATGCAACTGATGACTCACTAAATTCTACCTCTGAAACTAATAATGCACTATATGTTAATTAAATAGAATTTAAATTAAAAAATTTAAAAATTAATGTAAAATTAACTGTTGAAGATAAGTTCTTTATAGATTTTGGATACTAGCCCTTTATCTGATATGTCATTTGGAAATATCTTCTCCCATTCTGTCGGTTGCCTTTTGGTTTTGTCGACCATTTCCTTTGCTATGCAAAAGATTTTTATCTTGAAGAAGTCCTTATAGTTCATTTTTACCCTTGCTTCCCTTGCCATTGGTGATGTGTGTAGGAAGAAGTTGCTGTGTCTGGGATTAAAGAGGTTGCTGCCTTTGTTTTTCTCAAGGACTTTGATGGATTCCTTTCTCATATTTATGTCTTTAATCCATTTTGAGTCTGTTTTGTATATGGCATAAGAAAATGGTCCAGTTTCATTCTTCTGCATGTGGCTGCCAATTTTCCCAACACCATTTGTTGAAGATACTGTCTTTTTTTCCAGTGGATAGTCTTGCCTGCTTTGTCGAAGATTAGTTGACCATAAAGTTGAGAGTCCATTTCTGGGTTCTCTATTCTGTACTTTTGATCTGTGCATGTATTTTTGTGCCAGTACCATACTGTCTTGATTTCTTCTTTGTAATAGAGCTTGAAGTCTGGAATTTTGATGCAAACAGCTTTGGTTTTCTTTTTCAATATTCCTCTGGCTATTCAGGGTCTTTTCTGGTTCCATACAAATATTAGGATTTGTCCCATTTCTTTGAAAAAAGTTGATGAGATTTTGATAGGGATTGCATTAAATGTATACATTGCTCTAGGTAGCATAGCCTTTTTCTCAGTATTTTTTCTTCCAATCCATGAGCATGGAACATTTTTCCATTTCTTTGTGTCTTTCTCAATTTCTTTCATGAGCGTTCTGTAGTTTTCAGAATACAGGTTCTTTGCCTCTTTGGTCAGCTTTATTCCTAGGTATCTTAGGGTTTTGGGTGCAATTGTAAATGGGATAGACTCCTTAATTACTCTTTCTTCTGTCTTGTTGGTGTATAGAAATACAACTGATTTCTGTGCATTGATTTTATATCCTGACACTTGACTGAATTCCTGTATGAGTTTTAGCAGTTTTGGAGTGGAGTCTTTTGGGTTTTCCACATAAAGTATTATATAATCTGCAAGGAGTGAGAATTTGACTTCTTTTTTGCCAATTCAGATGCCTTTTATTTCTTTTTGTTGTCTAATTGCTGAGGCTAAGACTTTTAGTAATATGTGGAATAGCAGTGGTGATAGTGAACAGCCCTGCCGTGTTCCTGACCTTAGGAGAAAAGCTCTCAGATTTCTCCCCGTTAAGAATGATATTCGCTCTGGGTTTTTCACAGATGGCTTAGATGATATTGAGGTATTTTCCCTCTATACCTACACTGTGAAGAGTTTTAATCAAGAAAGGATGCTGTACTTTGTTAAATGCCTTTTCAGCATCTATTGAGAGTATCATATGGTTCTTGTCCTTTCTTTTATTAATTTATTGTATCACATTGATTGATTGGTGAATGTTAAACCAACCTTTCAGCTCAGGAATAAACCCCCCTTAGTTGTGATGAATAATCCTTTTAATGTACTGCTGAGTCCTATTGGTTAGTATTTTGGTGAGAATTTGGCATCCATGTTCATCAGGGATATCAGACTGTAGTTCTCCTTTTTGGTAGGGTCTTTGTCCGGTTTGGGGATCATGGTAATGCTGGCCTCATAAAATGAGTTTGGAAATTTCTCTTCCATTTCTGTTTTTTGAAACATTTTTAGAAGAATAGGTAATAATTCTTTTCTAAATGTTTGGTAGAGCTCCTCTGGGAAACCATTTGGCCCTGGGCTCTTGTTTGTTGGGAGATTTTTAATTACTGCTTCAGTATCCTTGCTGGTTATGGGTGTTTCAATTTTCTATTTCTTCCTTTTGGTATTTTATATGTCTCTAGGAATGCATCCATTTCTTCCAGATTGTCTAATTTGTTGGCATATAGTTGCTTATAATACGTTCTTAGAATTGTTTGTATTTCTTTGTTGTTGTTTGTGATCTCTCCTCTTTCATTTATGATTTCATTTTTTTAGGTCCTTTATCTTTTCTTTTTGATAAATCTGGCCAGGGGTTTATCAATCTTATTAATTCTTTTAAAAAAAAACAGCTCCTAGTTTCGTTGATCTGTTCTACTGTTCTTTTGGTTTCTATTTCATTGATTTCTGCTCTGATCCTTGTTATTTCTCTTCTCCTGCTGGGTTTAGGCTTTATTTGCTGTTCTTTCTTCAGCTCCTTTATATGTAGTGCTAGGTGGTGTTTTTGAGACCTTTCTTGTTTCTTTTTTTTTTCTTTTTTTAAGATTTTATTTATTTATTTGACACAGAGAGAGAGAGAGATCACAAGTAAGCAGAGAGGCAGAGAGAGAGAGAGGAGGAAGCAGGCCCCCTGCTGAGCAGGAAGCCCGATGCGGGCCTTGATCCCAAGACCTGGAGACCATGAGACCATGACCTGAGCCGAAGGCAGAGGCTTTAACCCATTGAGCCACCCAGGCACCCCAAGACCTTTCTTGTTTCTTGAGAAGGGTTTGTAATGCTACATACTTCCCTCTTTAGGACCACCTTTGCTGCATCCCAAAGATTTTGAACAGTGTTTGTTTTTTACATGTCTTTTGACTTTTTTCATCTCTTTGTTCATCCTTTACTGCTTTTTCTGGGGCGTTTAACAAATATTTTTAGTGTATGATTTTAATTTCTCTGATTTTCTAATTATAATTTTTTCTTTCTTTTTTTTTTTTTAGTTATTCCCTTAAAGGTTGCTCTTGGTATTATAATACATATCTCAACAAATCATACTCTCTGTCAGGTAAATAATGACTTAATTACTGCAAAATATAGCAGTTTTATTTAAATATATTTATATTTATGACTCCCCCCATTGGCAATTATTGACCTGTATATTACATCCATATGTGTTAAAAACTCAACAATGTTGTATTATAATTAAGACTTTTTATAATTGCTCCTTTTAAGGAAAGAGAGAATAAAAGAGTAAAGATATATTTATTCAGTTTTGATTATTTCTATTTATCTATCTTCAAGTTTAATGATTCTTTTTTCTGCTATATTAAATCTAATGTGTAGTTAATTATTATTTTGATATAACACTTTTCGACTCTAGAATTTGCTTTCTTTAGTAGTTATAAATTCTTTACTGATAGCCCCTATTTATTTAATAATTGTCAACATATTTTCCTTTATACTTTCATCAATCTTTGAACATTGTTTTGAAATCATTGTCTCCTCAAATCCAACATATGAACACACTTTTAGTGGGTATTTCTAAGCATAGGTCATGCTTTCCTATTTCTCTGCATGTCTCATAATTTCTAGTTAACAACTGAACATTTAGCAACTCTGGATTCTGATTTTTTCCCCCTGAGTTTTTGTTTTGTTTTGTTTTTGTTTTTGTTTTGTTTTGTTTTCTTACTGTGTGGGTGATTTGTTTTCATATAATTTGCCTGATCTGTAAAATCCATCACCTCTACAATGTGTTGTTACTGGTGTTTTTGCTGAGTTTCTTTTTGTATTTTTATCTTAAATTTTTAGCCTTCTTCCTAGGAATTATCTCAAGGAATTTTCCTTCCTAGGAATTTTTCTCAAGAGCTTAGTGATCAACCAGTGATTGATCAGAACTTATACCCAAACATCTTCAGCACTAAGTCTTCCACCTTCTGTCAATGGATCTGTGTGTAGGTTTGATAGTATATTCAAAGTTAAGGCAGTTTTGAAGCCTCCCATGGGTTTTATTTTCACCCAGAAACTTTTAGGTCTTCCCTCTGTGTGCACACAGTCTATCAGTCACCCAAGCTATCTGGAAAATTTGCTTAATTTACCTGTTGGGTTTCTGGCTAGTCCTCTAGTCTGCCATTAATCCTAAAGAGTCTGTGACCTTAGGCTAGTTGGGCTGCAGGATTTCTCTATTTATTACCTACTGAATTTGTTATCTTTACTCACAATGCCTCCAAAAGAAAGTAAGTCTCTCCAACAGTAAAGCTGCTGGTTTTGTAACCAGCCCTTTTCTGGGGAACTACCTTGTTAATAAAACTGCAGAGGGAATGCAAGCAGCTCCAAATAACTAAGATACATATCTCCACTGTTCTTACCTAAATTTCAGTAGTTTTTCATTAATGAACACTTCTGTTTATTGCTTAATTTTAGTCAATTTCAAGAGCCCTTAATGAAAATTTCTGATTGTTTTGTCCAGTGTTGTGTTATTTATTTGAGAGAGGAGAGAGAGGATTTACAGAGCTCCTTGTTCCTGCATAGATAGAAATCCTGTCTATACTTTTTTATCTTGTCATACAACACTGGATGGGACAATAGCATAATATATCCTTGTTCTCAGAAGAAAATATTTTAACATTTCACCTTGAGAAATAGTTTACTTGATTTTTTTGTAGATATACATTATTAGATAAAGATATTTACTTCTTCCTTTGCTGATTTTTTAAAATCATGATTGGATGGTTAATTTTATCAAATACTTTTCCTACAACTATTTTGATCATGTTTTTTTCCTTTATTCTGTTTATATGGTGAATTATACTTATTGCTTTCCAAATGTTAAGCCAACCTTGCATACCTAGAGTAAATCTAGGTTTGTCACAATGTATTATCCCATATTCAAATTTGAACTGTATTTAAATTATGAGTATTTTGTTTAAAATTTTTTATCTATGTTTATGGTGAGATTGTTTTGTAATTTTAATTCTTAATGACCTTGCCAGGCTTGGTATCAAGTTATTTTGACTTTGCAAAAGTAGCTGGCAATTGTTTCTTATTTTTCAAATTTTTGGAAGGGCTTATATAAGATTGATGTTTTTTGCTTAAATGTAGTAGAATTCATTGCTGAAATCACTTGAGCCTGGAGTTTTTTTGGTGGATAGGTATAAAAATATAGATTAAGCTACTTTAAAATATATAAGATTTCCCATATTTTCTTGTGTCTCTTAGTAAGTTTTATTCTTCTAGAACTGTCTATTGCAACTACATTTTAAAATTTATTGGCCCAAATTTGTCCTTAATATTCTCTTACTATATTTCTAACCTCTATAGGATTTGTAGTGATTTCTAAATTTCTTTGTATGGGCAGTCTTTACCTTCTGTCTTTTCTTTCTTGACCAGATTTGCCAGAATTTTTAATTTAATTCAACTTTATTAGTCTTAAAAAACAACAACTTTTGGAACAATTGGTTCTTTTTAGTGTGTGTGTGTGTGTGTGTGTGTGTGTCCAGTTTATTAATTTCTTACCTTTATTATTTTCTTATTTCTGCTTTTGCTTTAGGTTTAATTTGCTGTTGTCTACTTTTTAAGATGGAAACTGAGAAATAGATTTCATTCTGGGTAAAACTTTAGCTGCATCCAAGAAGTTTTGATATGTGCTATTATCATTAGTTCAAATTATTTAAAAAAATTTATTGTGATTTCTCTCCCTAGTTTATCAGTGTCTTGAAGTTTATTTTTTAATTTTTAAGCATGCAATTTTCTAATTATCTTTTTGTTATTAATTTCTAGCTTAATTATGCTATCTTCAGAATGGGGAATCTGAATGATTTCACTCATTCAATATTTGTTCAGACATCTTTTATGACCCAGCATATGTCATCCTTGCAAATAATCTATAATTGTTGGTTCCAATATTCTGTATATGTGTAATCATTTTCTTAATTGTATTATTCAATTCTTCTCCACCCTACTGCTTTTTAAAAAAGATTTTATTTAAATTCCAGTTAATATCCATTGTAATATTTGTTTCAGGTGTACAATATAGTGATTAAACTGTTCTATACAACACCCAGTGCTCATCACAAGTGCACTCCTTAATCCACATCACCTATTTAACTCATTCCTGTACCCATCTCCCCTCTAGTAACCATCATTTGTTCTCTGTAGTAAGAGTCTGTTTCATGGTTTGTCTCTCTCTCTTTTTGTCCCTTTGTTCATTTGTTTTGTTTGTTAATTTTCATATATGACTGACATCATATGGTATTTGTCTTTCTCTGACTCACTTATTGTACTTAGCATAATACTCTCTAGCCCCATTCATGTCATTGCAAATGGCAAGACTTTATACTTTTTAAGTAGCTGAGTAATATTCCATCACATAAACCACATCTTCCTTTTTTTGCCCTTAGATCTAGGGTTAGGGTTTGTGTTAGGGAGAAGGACAAAGTGAGGGATAGCTGAGGGTTAGGTTTAGGACCAGGGTGAGAATATGTGCCTGGTATCCTGCAGTTCAGAGACCTCTTGAGAGTTTAGGTTTAGGGTTAGTGTAAGGGTAAAGGTTAGGGGTTAGATGGTGGGGCATATAGGTTATAGTTATGTTTAAGTTAGGGTTAGAGCTAGGATTAGGGTTATGGTTATGGTATGTGCCTACAAATCATGCAGTTCAGAGACCTCTCCAGAGAATAAAACCCTAGACTTCTGCTGGGGTGGAAGAGTTAGGGCAGCCATCTACTGAGCTAAGGCAAGGAGGAGATTTGAGCCTCTAAATGCTCTTTAAATAGATATTCAGTTGTTCCTTCTGTTTTTATTCTCTATCTTTACAACCATTTCCATAATATTACCAATTCTAAAAAGTTTGATGTCTTTTTGAGAATAACTAGCCTGCTTCTCACCTTTTTTTATTGTGGGCTCAGGAACCCATTTTATCAGATCTAGTGTTAGGGTTAGGGTTAGGGTGAGGATATGTGCCTGGTAACATGCAGTTCAGAGACTCTCCAGAATGTTAGGGTTAGGCTTATGATACAGGTTAGGGTTAGGGTTTAGTTAGTGCTAGGGTATGTGCATGGTATCCTGCAGTTCACAATTGCTGCTCTTAACTGGCCAAAACTATATAGAATCTGTCTTTCAGGTAATATCTTCTTTCATTAAGACAGTAGTGTATGAATGCTTTTGTATGGAAGCATATGAAAATAGTTGTATGCTTAACTCCTTGAAACTACACTGTGTACAAATCACCTGTTAAATAACTTCTTTCTTTCAGTTATAATTGTTGTAAACATATGTGGAAGCAAATGGGAATAGCAATGCGCTGACCTCTTTGAAGCTACACTATGTATAAACTCTCAAGTAACATCTTCTTTCTTTCAGATATAATTGTTGTAAACTTACATGTAGAAGCATGTGGGAATACAGCTATTCATTTTTTTTGCATCTATACTTATGTTTTTTTCCTCCATTTTTTTTAATTCCACTTAGTTAACATACAGTGTAACACAAAAAACAAAACAAACAAAACAAAAACAAAAAACAAAAACCATACAGTGTAACATAAGTTTCAGGTGTAGAATTTAGTGATTCATTACTTACATACAACAGCCAGTGTTCAACCTAATGCTTTTTAGATCCTTTATCTGTGTGTAACTGAGAGAGTTGTGTTAAGATCTCTTTATATCACTGTAGACTTGTTATATTTATTCTTCATTTCTGACAACATTTTCTTTGTTAATTTGGGAGCTATATTAGTAGGTGCATATAAATTAGAATTGTTTCATGTTCTTGGAATTAAGCATTTATTACTATGAATTATCTATGTTTAGTAATGCTTATTTTCTTAAGGTTTACTTCATTTAATATTAACAGATCTATACTAGTTTTATTTTCATTGGTGTTGAAAAGGTATATCTTTTCTTAGACATTTTTACTTTCAACTTTTCTATGTCATTGTATTAAAAATATTCTTATAAGCAGAATGTAGTTGGGATTTAGTTTTTTTGAGTCTGTTGATCTTTATCTGTTCATTGACGTATTTAACATATATAATTACTGTTTTGGATTAAGTATTATAAATTTTTTGTTTCTTCTCTGTACTAATTTCTTAGCTCTACATTGTTTTTTCTCTTAGAGGATCACTTTTGACTGCTTCTTTTTTCTCAGTGAAATAGGAAATAAGGTCATCAACTTAGACTAAGATGAAGGAGGAAATGCTGGAGTTTTAGAGATGAGAAGAAAGGGTTAAGGCATGTAAGACTGAAAAGGATGCAGTAGGACTGCTGGGTAGCACAAGGGTCCTCCTGGTGTTACTAGTGAGGAAATTAGAATGAGACTCATCAATATGGATGTGTGTTTTTCTCCAGACATATTCAGCTGCATAAAGGCAGGTGTGGAGTAGACAGAATTTAAGATTTAATCATTATTGCAATTTTTTATGTTAAGTGGAAAGTTGGCCAAGGGTATTGATGGTATTATACAAGCAAGTGATTGTAATGATGAACCAGAGTATCTAAACTAGGTTAAGAAGGAGGTGAGGTCATAAGGGACTAAAAATCATACACTGATAATTTCTTCCTTCCTTCCTTCCTTCCTTCCTTCCTTCTTTCCTCCCTCCCTCCCTTCCTCCCTTTTTTCCTTCCTTCCTTCTTTCCTTCCTTCCTTCCTTCCTTCCTTCCTTCCTTCCTTCCCCTCTATCTTTCTTTTTTTTTGTCTTAGCAAAATCAAAGTATTGATGGAAATCAGGGTACTAAAGTAAATAGGAGAGATAGGAACTACTGCCTGGAAAGTAGTATACTTAAAATTGAGATTATATAGAATGTGCACTTACTGCTAATGACAAGGGATAAGCACGTGTGTGAGTGGCTGCAGTCCAGTGAAAGACAGTACCATTAAAGGTGAGAAGTTCAAGAAATTGAGTTGGAAGTGAACTGAAAGAATTATCTATATGAATATTGTCATAAAAATATGGCAAAAGTATATTAAAAATAACACTTTTTATATAAATATTCTTGTTGTGAAAACCCAAAGATCTCTGAATTATTCTCCCTAATCCATAGAAGAACTTTAGTTATTAGAGCTTTAAAAGGTAAGGATAGTATAGGATGGTAATTTAGTAGATCCCATAAACAAATATAAAAACAATAATAGTGATACAAAATTCAGTGAGCTGTCTCTTCAATTCTATAAGGGTGTCAAAACCCCTTCTAAAACCTCTCCTCTCATCTGGCATTCAAGAATAGCAATATATACTATCATCTACAATTCATGGTTGAGAAAACATGCAAATATGTTTTATTAATTAGAAAAATAATTTGCCCCAATTTTAATTAGAAGAAAAGAACAATGTTTCTTTTAAATACTTTTCCAGATCTTAAGTTAAAGCAAAATATCTTAGGTTGTCAGAGTGATTCACTGTTTCCTTTTTAAGATGAGAAGTTGTATATAGAAAGATTTGATTTTGATGGTATATCTTTAAAAAATTAGAATCCTGGGTATTTTTTAAAACTTAAATCAGTGAGCTTTATAATATTACCTTTTCTCTATAATCAAGTTTACTATATATAAATAAATTTTGCCCAGTGTTATGTCTTTTATGTTCTGGCCTATTGTTGATGACATAGAGTTTCCTGTTAAAGGGTATATAGGAATAAGGGTTGTGTGTGTTATAGGTTTAATTTTCTCCCTTGGGCGCCTGGGTGGCTCAGTGGGTTAAAGCCTCTGCTTTCGGCTCAGGTCATGATCTCAGCGTCCTGGGATCGAGGCCCGCATCAGGCTCTCTGCTCAGCAGGGAGCCTGCTTCCTCCTCTCCCTATCTCTTCCTGCCTCTCTGCCTACTTGTAATCTCTCTCTCTGTGTCAAATAAAAAAAAAAAAAAAAAAAAAAAAAAAATTTTCTCCCTTGGTTTTAAAACCAAGATTCTCTTAGGATTATCTGCCAGTTGCAGAAGGCTATTGAGTTTGGGAGTTTACCTAGAGAAGTTATGTTAGTTGATGCAGTTGTAAAAACACCTGACTTTCTTTTTTTGCAGCTGGCTTTCCATTGGTCATAGTGCAGAGAGGAGATGTTGTTGGAAATGAAGACAGTGGAGATATGGTGGTGTAAGAAGATCTTTGGTTAACCTTCTTAACTAGTTAATGAAGAGAAGGCCCTTTGGAAAGGTGGAACTGGATGGCGAAGTCAGGCTGTATCTGTCACTTAGGGACGAGGTGACCTTTGGCTAATCCTTTAACTCTTAACAGCTTCAGTTTTCTCAGGTATAAAGTAAAAATAACATGTTCTATCTTGACTACTTCAGAGATGTATGACTGTATTGGGACACAAAAAATGTAAATGAGTAATATTAACCACATGATTTTAAACCTCCAGTTAGAATCTGACGTCCTCTGTTTCCTGCTTTTTCTAAAGGTACCCAGTCTCACATCCTCCAGACCTGGGGATCTGTGCTAGAATAAGGTTGGAAGGTGACAGGAATGCTAGGTCTGGGATTCCCACCCTACCTGGACAGCCACTTGGCACAATGTCTGGCATAGAATTGACTCTCACATGTAAATGAATGACTAAATTATGGACCACACTGAATTCATTAATATTTTCAACCTTATATTAGCATCTAGGCCCTTTTAGTGTCAAAAACATATTTTTCCTGAGCAATATTACTAGCTCTGGGAGGTTAGGTGAGGGTATATGATTATGCTGAGGAATTGTGAATGCTTTACCAGTGGATGGTCTTAAGCATGACAGTGCTGGACAATAACTTAAGACTGAATGCCCTGGTAAACTCTCCTTTGATTGTATTCTTTGACTGACATATTTCTGGTTCTTTTTATCTAGCAATGTGGATAGTGAGTTTGGGGTTCACTACCAGGTTGACAGCTTGCGCAGACCAAAAGGTTCTTTCTCCTTCACCTGGCCCTACCCGTGAAAACACAGATATGAATGGTGATATAAATTATTGGAGCAAACTGTGGCAAGATGGCAGAGGAGTAGGAGACAGATTATTGTCAGGTCCCAGAAATTTACCCAGATATCTATCAAACTATTCTGAACACCTACAAATTCTACAGGAGATCGAAGAGGAGAAGAGCAGTGATTCTAGGAACAGAGAATCGACCACGTTCCAGAAGGTAGGATGTGTGGAGAAGTGAATGTGAGGCGACGGGAAGACAGACCACGAGGGGAGGGGCCGGCTCCCGGCAAGTGAGAGAGCAGCGGAGCACAGACTCGGAACTGTTAGAAGTAGGCTCCACTGAGGGAAATCGCCCCAGAGGCCAAGCAGGGGATGAAGCCCTCTAGGGGACAGTATGGTCTCAGGACCCACGGGGACACAAAAAGACTAGGGGTGTCTGAGCACGACCGAGCTCCCAGGTATCAGAGAGAAGCCAACAGGAGAGATGGAGCTGAGCTGAGAAGATGTCTCTCAGCTCGGTGTTACTGTGGGCTGGGATCCAAAGCACAGTCGGGCCACTGCTCTGTGAGCGGGGACCCTAAGGGCGGCAGACCCAGAGAGACCCCCTCCTTCATCCTCCGGAATGAGCAGCGTGGGAGTGGCTGCAGGAATCTGCTGGGTTTGGAGATTCTAAATGGGGCCATGTCAGAGAGAGAGACGCTCGGTCACAGGCCGGGTGAGCTCAGAGAGCGGCTGGAGACCAGGAGATGGGAGGGACTGCTTTTCTCTGAGGTACACTGAGGAGTGAGGCCCCGAGCTCTCGGCTCCTCCGGGTAGGAGACTGGGAGCCGCCATTATCAGTCCCATCCTCCAAATCTCTACGGAAAGCATTCAGGGAACAAAAGCTCCCAATAGTGAACCCCAGCTGATGACTTAGCCAGACCCACGGCAAGGGTGGTGTGAATCCGCCTCGGGCAGAGACACTTGAGAATCACAGCAACAGGTCCTCCCCCAGAAGACGGGAAAAAAACATCCAGCCAAAGTCAAGTTCAAGATTGCTGAGAATTGTGGAACTCCGGAGCAAGGAGAAAGCAACGCAGAGAATTAATGGCTTTTTCCCCATGATTCTTTAGTCATTCAAAGTTAAATTCTTTGAATTTTTTGTCTTTGAAATTTTTTTCTTCTTACTTTTCCTTTTAAATTTTTTCCTTTTTCCTATTTTAACGTTTTTAACTATTACATCTTCTCAACACTTTCTAATCTTCTTAAAATTTTCATTGTTATAATCATATTTTATCTCTTCATTCTATATAACCTTATTTTTTTAAACATATACAGTCCGTTCAATTCACCTGTGTAATAGATATAGATAGAGATACAGAGNTAGAGATAGAGATAGACACAGAGATAGATATAGAAATAGAAATAGATAATATAGATATAGATATAGGATTTTGTTTTATTTATTTTTGTTTTGTTTTGCTTTTGTATGATTTTGCTTTTTGGTTTTTTGGTTTTTTTCCCTCTTTCTTTTTTCCCCAGTTCCAGGTCTCTTCTGAGTGGGCTAGTGTATATTTCTCTGGGGTAATTGCTACCCTTTAGTATTTTGTTATCTCATCCATCTATTCTTATCTGCATAAAATGACAAGGCAGAAAAAATCAACACACACACAAAAAAAGAACAAGAGACAGTAATGAAGGCTAGGGACCTAATCAATGCGGACATTAGTAATATGACAGAACTAGAGTTCAGAATGACGTTTCTTAAGGTGCTGGCTGGACTCAAAAAAACCATGGAAGATAATAGAGAAGCCGTCTCCAAAGAAATAAAAATCCTTTATGGAGAAATAAAAGAACTAAAATCTAACCAAGCTGAAATAAAAAAAAATATATATTAATGAGGTGCAATCAAAAATGGAGGCTTTTACTGCTAGGATAAATGAAGCAGAAGACAGAATTAGTGATTTAGAAGACAAAATGTCAGAGAATAAAGAAGAGGATGAAAAGAGAGTCAAACAACTACTGGACCATGAGCGGACAATTTGAGAGATAAGTGATACCATAAGACGAAACAATATTAGAATAATTGGAATCCCAGAAGAGGAAGGGGGCGGGGAAGAAGGTATATTGGAGCAAATTTTAATACAGAATTTCCCTAATTTGGCGAAGGGAACAAGCATCAAAATCCAGGAGGCACAGAGAACCCCCCTCAAAATCAAAACAAATAGGCCCAAACCCCATCATCTAATAGTAAAACTTACAAGTCTTAGTGACAAAGAGAAAATCCTGAAAGCAGCTCGGGACAAGAGGTCTATAACATACAATGGTAGAAATATTAGACTGACAGCAGACC
>LNAC01000879.1:425157-495997 GCA_002007465.1 Ailurus styani | reverse complement strand
GACAATCTGGAAGAAATGGATGCATTCTTAGAGAAATATAAACTACCAAAACTGAACCAGGAAGAAACTGAAGACCTGAATAGACCCATCACCAGTAAGGAGATTGAAGCAGTCATCAAAAATCTCCCAACGAACAAGAGCCCAGGGCCAGACGGCTTCCCAGGGGAATTCTACCAAACATTTAAAGAAGAATTAATACCTATTCTCCTGAAACTGTTCCAAAAAATAGAAATGGAAGAAAAACTTCCAAACTCATTTTATGAGGCCAGCATTACCTTGATCCCAAACTCAGGCAAAGACCCCATCAAGAAGGAGAATTACAGACCAATATCTTTGATGAATACGGATGCAAAAATCCTCAACAAAATACTAGCCAATAGGATCCAGCAGCACATAAAAAGGATTATTCACCACGACCAAGTGGGATTTATTCCTGGGATGCAAGGTTGGTTTAACATTCGCAAATCAATCAATGTGATACAAGACATTAATAAAAGAAAGAACAAGAACCATATGATCCTCTCAATAGATGCTGAAAAAGCATTTGACAAAGTACAGCACCCTTTCTTAATCAAAACTCTTCATAGTGTAGGCATAGAGGGTACATACCTCAATATCATCAAAGCCATCTACGAAAAACCCACAGCGAATATCATTCTCAATGGAGAAAAACGGAAAGCTTTTCCCCTAAAGTCAGGAACATGGCAGGGCTGTCCACTATCACCACTGCTATTCAACATAGTACTAGAAGTCCTAGCCTCAGCAATCAGACAACAAAAAGAAATAAAAGGCATCCAAATCGGCAAGGAAGAGGTCAAACTCTCACTCTTTGCAGATGATATGATACTTTATGTGGAAAACCCAAAGGACTCCACTCCAAAACTGCTAGCACTCATACAGGAATTCAGTCAAGTGTCAGGATATAAAATCAATGCACAGAAATCAGTTGCATTTCTATATACCAACAACAAAACAGAAGAAAGAGAAATTAAAGAGTCAATCCCATTTACAATTGCACCCAAAACCATAAGATACCTAGGAATGTACCTAACCAAAAAGGCAAAGAATCTGTACTCTGAAAACTATAAAGTACTCATGAAAGAAATTGAGAAAGACACAAAGAAGTGGNATAGTACTAGAAGTCCTAGTCTCAGCAATCAGACAACAAAAAGAAATAAAAGGCATCCAATTAGGCAAGGAAGAATTCAAACTCTCACTCTTTGCAGATGATATGATACTTTATGTGGAAAACCCAAAGGACTCCACTCCAAAACTGCTAGCACTCATACAGGAATTCAGTCAAGTGTCAGGATATAAAATCAATGCACAGAAATCAGTTGCATTTCTATATACCAACAACAAAACAGAAGAAAGAGAAATTAAAGAGTCAATCCCATTTACAATTGCACCCAAAACCATAAGATACCTAGGAATAAACCTAACCAAAGAGGCAAAGAATCTGTATTCAGAAAACTATAAAGTACTCATGAAAGAAATTGAGGAAGACACAAAGAAGTGGAAAAACATTCCATGCTCATGGATGGGTAGAATAAATATTGTGAAAATGTCTATGCTACCTAGAGCAATCTACACATTTAATGCAATCCCCATCAAAATACCAGCAATTTATTTCAAAGAAATGGAACAAATAATCCTGAAATTTATATGGAACCAGAAAAGACCCCGAATAGCCAAAGGAATGTTTAAAGAAAAAAAAAAGCAACATTGGCAGCATCACAATTCCAGACTTCAAGCTCTATTCCAAAGGTGTCATCATCAAGACAATATGGTACTGGCAGAAAAACAGACACATAGATCAGTGGAACAGAATAGAGAGCCCAGAAATGGACCCTCAACTCTATGGTCAACTAATCTTCGACAAAGCAGGAAAGAATGTCCAGTGGGAAAAAGACAGTCTCTTCAACAAATGGTGTTGGGAAAACTGGTCAGCCACATGCAGAAAAATGAAACTGGATCATTTCCTTACACCACACACAAAAATAGACTCAAAATGGTTAAAAAACTTCAATGTGAGTNGGAAAACTGGACAGCCACATGCAGAAAAATGAAACTGGATCATTTCCTTACACCACACACAAAAATAGACTCAAAATGGTTAAAAGACTTCAATGTGAGTAAGGAATCCATCAGAATCCTTGAGGAGAACACAGGCAGCAACCTCTTCGACCTCAACCGCAGCAACTTCTTCCTGGGAACATCACCAAAGGCAAGGGAAGCAGGGCCAAAAATGAACTATTGGGACTTCTTCAAGATTCAAAGGTTTTGCACAGCAAAGGAAACAGTCAACAAAACCAAAAGACAACTGACAGAGTGGAAGAAGATATTTGCAAATGACATATCAGATAAAGGGCTTGTATCCAAAATCTATAAAGAGCTTCCCAAACTCAACACCCATAAAACAAATAACCCAGTCAAGAAATGGGAAGAAGACATGAACAGATATTTCTCCAAAGAAGACATCCAAATGGCCAACAGACACATGAGAAAGTGCTCAACATCACTCGGCATCAGGGAAATACAAATCAAAACCACAGTGAGATACCACCTCACACCAGTCAGAATGGCTAAAATCAACAAGTCAGGAAACGACAGATGTTGGCGAGGATGCAGAGAAAGGGGAACCCTCCTACATTGTTGGTGGGAATGCAAGCTAGTGCAGCCACTGTGGAAAACAGTATGGAGGTTCCTCAAAAAGTTGAAAATAGAGGTACCCTACGACCCAGCAATTGCACTACTGGGTATTTACCCTAAAGATACAAAGGTAGTGATCCTCAGGGGCACATGCTTCTGAATGTTTATAGCAGCCATGTCCACAATAGCCAAACTATGGAAAGAACCTAGATGTCCATCAACAGATGAATGGATAAAGAAGAAGTGGTATATATATACAATGGAATACTATGCAGCTATCAAAAGAAATGAAATCTTGCCATTTGCAACGATGTGGATGGAACTAGAGGGTATTATGCTGAGCGAAATTAGTCCATCATAGAAAGACAATTATCATATGATCTATCTGATATGAGGAACTTGAGGGGTAGGGTGAGGGGTTGTGGGGGGTAGGGAGGGAAAAATAATGAAACAAGATGGGATGAGGAAGGAGACAAACCATAAGAGATTCCTAATCTCACAAAACAATCTGAAGGTTACTGGGGGGTGGGAGATAGGGATAGGGTGGATGGGTTGTGGTCATGGGGAGAGTTTGTGCTATGGTGAATGCTGTGAAAGGTGTAAGCCTGATGATTCCCAAGACCTGTACCCCTGAGGCAAATAATAGTAAAAAATAAATAAAGAAAGAATGTGTGTTAAGGTGTCCTTGTCTTTCCCTTCTTTCTTTCACTATTCTCATATATCTTAAATCTCAAATCTTTAAATATTTGTAGCTCTTCTTTGACATTGTTTTCCAAGCTTTTCAAATCCCATAGGGTCCAATATTTGACCACTTTAAATCCAAAAGTGTATAAATGTTTCTCAGATGAATGTGACACCATGTAGTGTTTATTGGGCATTGGTGTGTCCTATGACAGTGAATGCCACAACTGTGTTTGGGCCAGAATACATGATGCTTCTGATGGATGGACAACAACAGTTTGCCCCTCGCCTCCCGGTCATGCCGGTAGACAGCACCTCAAAGAGTATACATATCCTGTTTCAGCCTACAAATGTATTACCATTAATACGAACATAGCTGACAACCAAAACGTGAGGCAAAACTGCCAAACATGGCTTGGGAAGTCAGGAAATTTGATTAGCTATTATTTCCTGATATGTGAATCATCAATTTCCAACCTCTTTGAGGGCTATCCATAAAATATTGGTTGTGGACCTTTGTTATATAAGGACATCTCATTTTTTATAATGACCTTGTAAATAATAATTAATATGCTAAAGGAAAGAGTATCCTTCTGTAAACCATGCCAAACCAGATCACATATTTAACTGCCTTGGTAGTTAAGGAATGTGCTAACCATGTATGTGCCTATATGTCTAGTAAGCACTTCATTAAGGCTATATCTCAGAATATTCATTTGCATTAGTTTGTCAATAAAATTACTGTGTATTCAGAGACAGATGCTCCTTACTAATCACCTCTACTTAAGGACTAATAATAATCATGCTAATTTAAAAAAGGGATTATATATGCAGAACACTTCCTCTTTTTTTCTTTTAAATTCAATTTGCCAACTTATAGTACATCATTAGTTTTAGATGTAGTGTTCAATAATTTATCAGTTTAACACTTTCAAGTTATCAAAAATGTCCATACTCATTATATCATTTGGTTCATATAATTAGGTAGGTATCATTTTCCCTACTAAAAGCTGAGGAGAGTAAGATTCAGAGGTAAGTAAATTTCCCAAGATCAACCACTCATAAGTGACAGAAATGTGACATTGCAGGAGCCATGACTTCCAGTAGCTTTCCATATTGTTGCTGTCTACTGAGGACATTTCTGTCACTAAAGGTGCAAAACATAGACTAGTAACATTGGCATCTCCTAGGAGCTTGTTAGAAATTCGGAATCTCACACCCCATTCTAGGCTGACTGAGTCCTCTAGGCTGACTGAATCCAAAACTGCATTTTTACAAAATTAGCAGATGATTCATATGTACATTACAATGACAGAAGGAATTAAAGCATTTTTTTCAGAATAATTTTTTAATGAGCAATTGAATGAAAAACTCATTTATTCAGCACATGTTCAGTAGCTGTTAAGTAATATTTACTCAGTGATTTGATAAGTTTAATTGATAACAGTTGTAAATTTAATGAAGTAGGAATTACAAAAACATTCAAGTATAGCTCTATCTACAGCTGTTTGCCTGCTTAATGATTTTGATTGACTTCACAGGTCAAGTCAATCAACTAGTGGATTAAAAAACCAAGTTTTTCCATTTTTCTAATAAAATTGACATTAACATAAAAGGCATTTAAAAGAAAAAATTGCCCTTCTACTACTACTTTTCCTTAATGATTTATAGGTCTGCCTCACAGGCTACACCCAAGGCCATGGACAGATGTCATTGCTGGCACCCTCCTCAACTCAGCCCTGGATTTACCATTAAGCAGATTCTCAAAAACAGTCAAATGAATTAATGAGTGACTAAATGAATAACTTGGGGTGGTTAGAGAATCATTCCAGATATTGTTTGCATAATTTCCCCCATTTACTCATTTAATTAATTAGCTACATTTCTTGAAAAATATCTCCTGAATATATTTTCTCTTGATTTCTGTATTTAAGACACAACAAAACAGTCTGCTGATTATTGCTATTACTGACTATTGATGCTGATTATTTAAGTAACCATTCATTTTTTAGGATTTTGAAAAAGGAATTAAAAGAGGTCATTATTTGGGCACCTGGGTGGCTCAGTGGGTTAAAGCCTCTGCCTTTGGCTTGGGTCATGATCTCAGGGTCCTAGGACTGAAGCCCGCATCGGGCTCCCAGCTCTCTCTCTGCCTGCTTCTCAGCCTACTTGTGATCTCTCTCTGTCAAATAAATAGATAAAATCTTTTTTTTAAAGAGGTCATTATTCAATAACTATCATTGAAGGAGACATTAAACTAGAAAGAGAAATAGATTTCAGAAGTCTGGGGGGAAAATCAGAATTGGAATACTACCTCAAAGAGATGCAAGTGACTAAAGTCTTAAACACATTTTTCTTTATTAATAGCAGTGGTTTTTTTGGAACACACTGTATGCTTTTCCTTTCTCTTTCTTTCACCCTTTTTTCAACATTTTATCTCCCAACCCAGTCATCTATCTTTTTTATTCAGAACCCATATGAATAAATGCATATTTATGACTATATCCTTCTTCTTTTGCTTTAGTTTGTATTCATGCCAAACTTATGTTTATTTTATCTTATCATTACCTAAAGCACAGCATACCTTTGCTTCATTCAAATAGATTATAACTAGATTACAACAACAAAGACTAACATTTTAGACAACTTGGTTATTCTGGAGGTTTGGAAGATCACATGGATTGTCATGTGTCAACTGACCATCAATCTATCAAGAATATGGTCTGAGTTTTGAATTAACTATCCCATGAGGGATTTTGGTGCAATGTACAAGTATGGCCTTATGGTTTCTATGGGGACCATTCATTCAGAATAGTCTGTCCCCTGGAGACTGACATTCTCATCTTAACGGACCTTTTAGTGATCTCCACATTAAAAACTATATAAAAGCCCATTTTTCTTCATACCTGTGAAATTATGAAATTAAGACTGTAAGATTTATTACTAACAATATATAAGGCTTCTCTTGCAATAGGTGTTAGGTTGCATTAACAGAGATGCTATACATCTCTAACTACCCTTTTGTTAGGGTATAATATTTTGTACTCAAGAGACATTTGTGAATGTCACACAGATTTGGAATTCCCTGTGAAAATCCAGGAAAAGACACAAAATGTGAATTCCTTTAAGACAGGTAGAATCTGGATGCCTGGGTGTCTCAGTGGGTTAAAGCCTCTCCCTTTGGTTCAGGTCCCAATGTAGGGCTCAATCCCAGGACTGGGATCATGACTTGAGCTGAAGGCAGATGCTTAACAGCTGAGCCACCCAGGCGCCCCTAACTTGTATAAAATATTTTTTAAAAAGAGAAGTTAAATTGTTAAATGACTTTAAAAAATAGTAGTCTCATATTTGAAAAATGGTTTTCTTGCTTTACATTTATTGGCTATTGTCCCATCCCATTTACCCAGGACATGTATAGGATGATTTTCCTTTTTTCCCAGGTCCTGGAACAGAAGAGAAAGCTATGTAAAGGATGAAAGTGGGAAAGAACTGCCATAGCAAGGACACTTAAAAATCTAGGTCAGGGTGTTCATGTTCCCTAACACAACAATAAACCAAGCAAGAGGACATACTTGAGTGTCACACCATAACCTCTTCAAATAAACACCCTGAATGGGAATTATCTGAATGTTTTGTGTGTGCAAGGGTATGCATGTATGTGCATGTATGTGTGTTTGTGTGGTCATACAATTTAATAAGTGCAGCTGTGTTTATTCAACGATATAACATTCCATATATACACAGAGCACACATGTGGCTGGAGATCACTCATAGCTTCATTCTTAGAAAAAAATGTAAGTAGAAATACTATACAACCCATGAAAACCAACTCACACTGGCTTACATACACATAAATGCAGAGAGATGCTTAAAGTAAATTTATAGTTGAAATCACTGCTTTGAAACCTGAAACTATTGATTTAACTGAGTAACTAGATGTAGTCCATTTAGAAGCACTTCTGAGAATAGCTGCACACCTGATTAAAAGGATTGGAAAATCATATATACATGGAAATGTTAAAAGAAAAAGAGAAAAGTGTTACAACTTATTGTTTTGAAATATATGAAAGTTATACTACAGAAGACAATAACCCACATTTTCTGAAAATAAAATAGAAGAGATACTTGTGGAATTAAAGAGAATTTTGTCTTACAAAAAAGTTTGTCAAATACTGAACAGCATTGCAAAAATGAAGAATTTATTTCAGTTCAACAGATATTTTTAACATGTAAATGACTATAAAAATACTAAAATTCTCTTTAGGAACTTACACTCTTTTCTCAAGACCTTCTTTTCCTATCTTGTCCTGTGCTAAAGCATGAAGAACATAAAATCTAATGATTGCTGTGGAAAGAATGAGACAGGGCAAAAGAGAGAGAACAGACAATCCTAAATGTTGGCTGGTAATCTGAACAACTGGAACTCTCAGACTATGGCACAAAGAGCTCAGAAAACTGTTTGAGTTATTATTGAGTTAAACAGGCATTTTCTCTATGACCCATCAATTTTACATGAAAACATATGCCCACAAAAAGACCTGTATAAGAATACTTACAGTGCATAAGAATATTTATAGAAGTTCTACTTGTAGTGCATAAAAACTGGAAACAACCCAAATGTCCAAATATCGCAATAGATAAACCAACTGTGATAGTTTCATAGAACCAAATACTACTCACCAATTAAAAAATGAACTAGTGATGTATACAATAACGAGGATGAATCTCAAAAATATTTTTTAAGTAGAGGAATCCAGACACAAAATAGATGCACTATACAATTCCATTTACATTAAGTTCAAGAATAAGTAAAATTGACCTACAGTGATGAAATCAGAATGGTGGTTTCCTATTAGACAGAGATAGGAACCAATGGAAAGTGAGCAAAAGATAACTTTTTGTGATGACTAGTTATACACATTGGAGTATACATTTATCAAACCTCCCCAAACTAATGGCTGAAAACAACAACATAAGTTTTTGCTTAAATCTCTAATTTGGGTAGGGCATAGCAGGAACAGCTAGTCTTTTCCATGCAGGGTCAGCCTTGGTGGCTTGATTGGGATAAAAAGGATGCACTTTTAAGATGCACATGACAGCTGGGAGCTCAGCCAACTAGAGGCATCCATCAGTCCTCCCCATATGGGCATGGTGGCTAGGTTCTAAGAGCAAGCACTGCAAGCACTGCAAGAAACAGAAAGTTGAAACATCACATCCACATTGTGACATCACATAAGTAGTTACAGGGCCCAGATTCAATGGGAGGTAACAGAAACCTTATCTCTTGATACGGTAAGAGCCAAAGAATTTTAGGGTCATTTTTTACAACCACCACACAAGATGATATTTTAGGAATGTTCTACCACCCTGGGATTTATAATTCTGTGATATATTTTATTGCAGAGCTTTTCAAAATTCACATAAAGAGAAGTTATTTGTTAATGTTACAAAGCCATAATTCAAAAATCACTAATTATACTAATATTAAAGTTATGATTATGTACTAGATATAGCATTTTAAAATGTTTTATATACTAGATTTCATTATTTTTAAATTTAACAAACATTTATATAACTTAACAGGCACTGTTCTTAGTGATTTAAAGATAAACCTAATTTAATCCAAGTAGTAATCCCATAAATTAAGTGCTATTATTATCCCCATGCTATAGATTGGAAAACCAATATAGGAAGGGATTAAACACCTTGCACAAAGTCACACAGTCAATGAGGATGGAGCCAGAACTTGAACCTGCAGTCTGATCCCAGAGCCTGTACCTTTAACCACAGTGCTCTGCTATTTCTTTCATAATCTATCCAGTAATCCTAGAAGGTAAATACTATTATTATTCCCATGTGACAGAAGAAAAAAACTGATGCTTAGAGCAGTTATGTCACCTTCCCAAGGGCCACTGGGACAGTGTTTTATACAATGCTTCTATCCTCATATCAACACTGTGAGATATGTCAAAACTGAGAATCAAATGTTAAGTAAGTTGTTCTAAGTCACATAAAGAGCAAGCATTAGAGCTAGGATTCAAACTCAGGTGTATGTGGCTGCAAAATCGGGCTTTTTCACTCTGCATTGTCCTGAAAGGGGCAGGACAAGGACGGAGGGATGGAGCCACTGATACTAAAAGAGAGTATCCCTCCCACCCTGGGATTCCTGGTACACTTCTGAGAGGGCTAGAACAGAGATGCCCTGAGATGATAAGAGATTTATAGATTATTAGGAGAGGTTTCCTACTTCTATTGTTAGACTACAAATGCCAGCTCCATATTTTCCTCTCTCCCATGGAGAAGTAGTTTTACTTTCCTTTTTCTGCCCTACGACATGACCTGCTTTTCATTGCAGCCATTATCTTCAGCCCAACTGATAGAGGAGGAAGGTAAAGTGATGAAAGTCAACATCTACCCAGGGAGCTCTTATGGTTTAGTCAATTAATTGTTGGTCCTTTGGGGAGAGGGGAGTGGAAGAAGAGTGGGGAGCAAAGGAAGAGATGAGAAAAAAAGAAATCAACTAATCTCCTGAACCTGTCAGGTTTTTTCTCAACTTTTCCTATGAAGATTTCCCCTGTGGCCCATTTAGAGCCATTTACCAAACCTTTTTCAGATTTCTTTGATTTTAACATCTGCTTTCCTCCTCCTTCTCTGCACAGTCCTATGCTTCCTGGATACATGGCAGTCAGTCTTTGATCTTGGTGCCTCTGGTTAGTTGCAGGCTGTAAGTTATCCCTCCTCAACCTAATTCTGGGCAATGATGAAATCTACATCCCTTCCTCCTTCACCCTCTTTATCACAAGCCTCCCATCCAGTCTGACATGAGTCCGACCATCTCTCCCACAGGACTCACAGAACTCACTAAACCTTTACAAAGAACAGGGACTTCAGGCCATGTACAGTCCCAGAGTTATTATGTTAATCCTATAAATCAACCATCCTGAAAAGTCAGAGAGGCCCCAAAGAAAACAGATTATCAGCAAATAGGAAGTTTAGTACAATTTTCAAACACAATTAGGTTAGGTAAGGAAATTCTCTCAGTTATTTATATCATCACCATTATTACTGTTACTTGATTTCTGTCAACCGCAAATTTGCCATGATACTGATTTAAGTGTGGGAAGATCTGAAAAACAAAGACAAGCCAAAGTGGAGAAGGCTAACTTAATGAGAAGTCTAAATTGCAGAAACTTTTAAAAAAGAACACAACTGTATTCTTAAAAAATTACTCTGGTTATCTATGTTCCTAAGGATCCTTGCATAATAAAGAGATAAGATGATTTGTAATAATTTTAAATGTAATAAACATTTCTGGAAAACATTTTCTCAAACAATTTTAATATTCCCAGGTGGCATCTCCATCACATAATATTTGTATTCAAATTACTCTTTAATGAGAGTGAAAACAAAGGTGAATGTAGGACCATTCCTAGGCAAATAATCATAAATTCTGAATAATGAAGATTTTATTGTACAACTTTTCTACCCTATGGAGAAAACTCAAGTAATATGTAAAACATTTCTTCTAGTGAATAGGAATTACTTCCTATAATTTAAAATTATTCATTGTTATAAGTTTCCCAGAGGAAACCATGTCCTGTTATTGCTAATTCTTGACCATCCAAGTGAATTTTTTTCATTTTGTGACTTTCCCATGGCCAACATACACTAGCAATTATATTTTAGTTACAGACTCTCTACTCCACAGCATGTTTCTGGTAGTTATTCTCCACTTCCTAGCTGGTAGGAAAGCTTATGGAAACATTCAATGTGATAGCAGACTGAACTAAACAACTAGAGTTTTAAGCATATTGCTTTTTAATTATCTGGTACTTATGGGTTACCCATATCATGCCCCTTTCTAGATAATAAAGAATATACTTTATTAGCCTAACACATTAGAAGAGAGCCACAGGAAAGTAAAGGACATTTTTATGTGTATATAATGATTTATTAGTAACCAAGGAAGTAAAACACATACACAATCTTTTTTGTTTTTTTTAAAGATTTTATTTATTTATTTGACAGAGAGAGAGATTACAAGTAGGCAGAGAGGCAGACAGAGAGGAGGAAGCAGGCTCCCTGAGCCAAAAGCAGAGCCTTTAACCCACTGAGCCACCCAGGCACCCCATACACAATCTTGTATAAATATAATGTGGTTTTGGCTGAAATACTCAAGATAGAAAATGACCATGAAATCAAGAAAATTGACTTTTAGATCCATGCTTTTTAAACTCCACTGTGGCCACTAAATTGAGCCATGTTCTAAGAACTAAACAAGACAGGAAAGAGAAGGAATCTGAGACAGAAAGAGTTCAGGAAGGTATTCAGAGGCAGAGGTTCTTGATTGGATTTTAGGGGCAGGTGAAGGATGAACCTGGCAGAGAGAAGGGAGAATAATCTGTCCTAAGCAGTGGTGACCCAGCACTTGCTAGAAGCAGACCTCCTCCCCATGAGCAGATGTTTTCAGACCTTCTTTGAAGCAATGAGCTACCCTTGCAGAACCTGGGGTGGGCTGTCCTCACCCTGCTCAGGCAGGGGTTCAACTTTGCTGACTGCATCATGTGCGGCTGATGGCAAAGGGTGAAGGCCCTGGAATGCCTGTCTTTGAGCCTCATCCCTCTTCATGATTCCCCAGAGAGAACTGTCGGTGGGGTGGGTGTTCCTGGCCATAAAAAATGATCCTCTTCCTGGGAACTAGATTATTTCACCTGGAAAACTCAGGCATCCTTTCTTCCTGCAGGCATTTTTCAGTGGGATAGGACCTATTGCTCTCCTGAGTGGGTATGGCTCTACCCCCCTCACAGTCTGCCCCTAGAGTTCTGAGATTCAGTTCCTGGACATTATTGCTGTCTCAACTCTTCCCTATTGCCCATATCCACAGAACAACCTGGTCTTTTAGAGCTTATAATCTATGCACACAATTTTGAGAATAATCTCTGATACAAATATTTCTCAACCTGCCTACTTCCAGAGAACCAATTAAACCTAACAGCTGGCATTTACACAGCACTTACCTTCCAGGGAGCTCGGAGCCTTTTCCAGTGATAGACTCTAATCCTTCTCCAAGCTCTGGGCGGTAAGAAGCATTAATACTATTCCTCTGAACACATAAGAGGAAGATTGAGCCAAGGAACGTGTAATGGTTTGCTGAATATTGCATTCGTTCAATTTTTTCCAATTATGTTGTTACTGTATTTTAAGGTACTTCCACATATATTGACTCAGTTTCCCCCAAATTTTCTCAATAAGAATCACCTAATGCTCTTGCTAAACAACTTCCCTTGACCCCTGTCATGGACATTCTCATCTAGGAGGTCTACAATGAGACCTAGGAAGTTGTGTGTTTGTCCAGGTGATTTTTTTCTCTTTTTTTGTGAACTATAACATTACAGATGATTATTATCATCAGGAAAGTTTAGAAGCATGCTTTATGACCACCACTCCCTTCGGGGCGCCCCGGTCCCTGCAGAGTCCCCTGCCTGCACCGCCTCTGATGCAGCCCCCTGGATCCTGAGCTGGTGGGACAGATGGACAGACAGACATGCAGATCCCTTGCGCCTTGCTCTCGGCCGCTGCTGCCCTGTGGCCCTGCATCCAGGAAGCTGGAATCACCCTCCCCCCCGCCCCAGAGCACCTCGAGGGAGATGATTCTGGAGATCAAATGAGGTCACGGATGGAAAAGTTAATTATAAAGCACTTTACAATACAAGGGGATGTTGTCATACACTTTGAGACCATCTCCCCTCCGCCTCCACCACCCCATCAGAAAGGCCCTCTGCCACCAGCTATGTGAGGTTTCCTCATGTAGCGAGTGCAGGAACATTCATGTGGGCAGCAGTAGGAATTCCTAGCCAGCTCCTGCTCATTGGCTGGAGAAGTCTTTCTAGAACCCAAGATGCCCTCCAGGATTTTCCTCAGGAGGCAAGTGGACAAGCCGGCCCTGGCCCTGGCTGAGCCATTCCTTTTCTACTGCGGGCTCAGGCACCACCCTGAAACTCATTAAACCAATGCCATGGATGCCCAACAGATGGAGGCAAGTGGCGTTCCATGGGTTCCATGAGGGAAAGGCTCTTCCTCAGCAGGAAGAAGGAACTCTGGGGGCAGCAGGGGACACAGCGCCTCTGGTCTTTACATGCTGTCAGCCTCAGGCAAGTCACCTCACCTCTCTGGGCACTGCTGTCAGATGTGCACTGGTTTTTTTTTATTATTAAAGTGACAAATGATCATAAAAAATGTAAATGTGACAGAAGAGGAAAGAGTCCCTAAAGATGCCTCCCCCAACTCCACTACCATTGATGGTCCACTATAGAAATTCTTCTATTACACGAATAGTTACATATGCTTTTTGAACAGAAACTGGAACCACAAAAATACCTTGTCTCTTGGACTTTTTTTTCCTATCATTGTATAAGTAGGTCTGCCTCCTTCCTTTAACCACCTGCAGAGTGTTCCAGCATCTATCGGGCCAATTTGTGACATTTGCATGGGATAAATTCCCTGGCATGAAATTACTGGATCAAAAATATTTCTCCACATTCTCAATACATTGAGTGTTCTCTTCCTTTTGAAGATTTGGAGAATGATGAGGGGAAATAATATTTTCTTCTCATTTTAAACTGCTCGTTAATGAGGTTGAGCATCTTTTTTTGTACGTTTAGTGGCTATTTGTATTTTTTCTGTAAAAGTCTTTCTTACATCTTCCAATTTTTCTATTGGCACAATAGTCTTTTTCTTATCTGAAAGCAACACTTTACATAGTAAAGCTCTAAATCGCTTGTCATATGTTACATTATGTCCCTAGTTTGTCATGTGTTTTTAGTGTGTATCTCCCATACCAAAGATTTGAATATTTATGCAGGTAAAATTGTTAACCTTTTTCCTTTATGGATTCTGAGGTTTATCTGTTTTCAAGAAAGGCTTTTCACATTCTCAAGATTATGGAATTATTTTTATCTGGTTTATTTTGCAACTTTTGTCATTTTAAAAAATGTCTGCATCTTGAATACATCTGGAATTTTTTTTCTATGAATGTGGCATGAGGTCAAAACCCACTTTTCTCCCTCTCTTCAAGGGATAACTGATGATTCCAGCACCATCGATGCACCAATGTAGCCTTTCCCTGCAAACACAAATTAAAATCTTTACCACATAACTTATATTTTATTCCATTAGCCTATTTTATTATATTCTACACTCTACTTTATTTGTTTATCTATTTGATGTTTTTATAACATTAGAATACTGCTTAATTATTCTGACTTTTATAATATCATTTCGAATCCAATGGGGCAAGCCCCATATCATTTTTCTTCTTTTACAGAAATTGTCTATCCTTGTGGATCTGTCCCCCTAGATAATACTGAGTGTCAACTTGCCAGTTCTTCTAATCAGAAATTTTATTGGAATTGCATAAAATTTATAGACTAACTTGAGGGAAGAATTGAGATCTTAACAATACTTAGACATCCCAAGCAGAAGGACAATTATTGATTTTATTTTGGTTTTCTTCAGTGTATTCAAACTTGCTTCTCAACAGGTCCTAAATATTTCTTACATGAGTTAGTATATTTTCAGTTTTATGGTGATTTATGCTTTGTTTTATTCTGTTTTTGCTGTAGTGAAAGGAATAATTTTGGTATTTTCAACTCGCTATTTCTATTATATGAGTGGGAATCCTTGCAAACTCTCTTACTGTTTCTATTAAGTAATCTGTTGAGTCTCTTGGATTTTCCACTTAATAACTGCTTTACTTATTACCAAAGGAAAACATGTCTGTTGCAGAACATGAAAACCCACCAAAAGAAAGGGACAAACAGTACCTGTAAAATCTACTCTTTGGAAAAAGTTATTCATAACACTTTGATGAATGTCCCACCCCCCAAAAAAGATGCATTATATGCATATATTGTACATGTTATACACACACATATATATGTGTATATATATATATACACGCATAAAACAGTATAATTTATATGACATTGAACATCTATCCACTAAGGTATACAATACATAGGTCTAAGATTTAAGTCAATACATGTGTACGGAGTTGTTAAAATAGCCTCATGCTATGCTTAATATTTTCTAACCTACTTTTCCTACTTAATAATTCCTATTGCAAACCTTTTTCCACAATGAAAAAAAAAGCACCCTTTATTTCATTTAGTTTTCACAGTAATATGAATTTAAATTACTGGGTGATATTATTATGCACCTTAATAAATAAAGAAACATGGGATCAGTGTATCAGTATAAAAAAACAAGATATAAAATCAACTCTAACTCTCACAGACAAAGAGTTGACAGTTGATTAATTCTTTTATTTCTTGGGTTTCCCAAATCACACCTTCTCAGCTAAACAGTATTTTTTAAAAAGCTGTTCATCTGGGTTTGAGATATATACATAATTTCTACCTAAACCTGTGCCATATATTAGTGCCATGAGAAATTGTTAGTAGAAATTGTTCAGAATAGACCCTTTTCCTTTTCCAAAAACATGACGTCTCATCTATTAGTTTAAGCACAACTTCTGGGTACCACCTTGGACTGTTCCTCACCCCTATTCAATTGTGGTAACTACTGTTTTCTTCTGCTCCCTCGCCACTACTCAGTCATCGTGGCCAATTTTAAGCTACCAAAGATTTAACAACCAGATTAAAAGATTCCTGAATATTTAACAGGCATGAACCAACTCCAGCATACTTTTGTATAAATCTGATCCCAGAAAAAAGTAATTCATTTTTCTCCAGATTTTCTATTGCTTTCCACTGGGTACCCTATTTACTAGTACACAAAGATTACTCACTCCTCCCCAGACATGCTCTGTCCTGTTCCACCACTATGCCTTTCTTCAGGATGGTCTATTTGCATTTCTGGGAAATAGACCATCTTCCTTATCTCCTCAAAGCCTACTTCAAACGCTTCCTGTTCCCTGAGTCCTCATAAAACTTGATCTATAACTCCCTTATGACACTTACAACTTTCTATCTTGTATTAGAGCTATATTTTTACTTGTAACCCATATAATTACTGGATAAAGGCTCTCTGCCTGCATTGCCTCTGTATTCTCACAGCACTGAGATCAATGCCTGGTGCAAGCAAGCACTTAAAGCCACTTTGACAACCATCTATCACATGTCATCATTGTAGTTAGCACTATTCTAGCCTATTGGAGGAAAAATAGCATTTGAAGAATTAAAGACCTTAAATTGAGGTTCTGTGGGGAAGCTTCAGAGTCAGATCATCCACATAAATTGTTACTAACCCAATATATTTGGAACAAGTTAATGACAGCACTTAGTAGACAGTTTCACCCAGGACCATTGGAACAATTAGTCTAGATCAGAGTCAGCAAACCTTTTCTATAAAGGACCAAAAAGTAAATATTTTAAGTTTTTGGTCCAGAGGGTCTCTACCAAAATGGCTCAACTCTGCCCACTGTAGTGCAAAAGCAGCTATAGGCTACACATAAACAAAATGAGCATGGCTGTATAACAATAAAACTTTATTTAAAAACACAGGGAGCAAGCCAGATTTGGCCCATAGGTTGTAACTTAAAAACTGCTGGTCTAGATACTTAAAAGCTCTGATTTCCAAACTGTCATGTGAATGCTTTTGTTCACTTTCATTTGGATGGTAGCATTTCCTTTTACAAGTTTCTAACAGCTCATCATTTTCTTACTAATAAACTTAAGTCTAGGCTTCATTAGAGATAATCACCATTCTAATTTAGGTAAATCAGGTATTCATAGTGTAGCCAACCTGAAAAACAGTATAAAGACAGGTTACACTGACTTTGCCAGTAATGATACAATTTATAGATAATATATAAATGAAGTAAAATGTCTTTGCGATAGAAGATGATACAGATATTATCGGGATGCAAGTATGACTGTTGTCATGATAACATCTAGAGATAATATATTTACGTTCAATTAAGGTTAACTGTATCTCTTATGAAGTACCTGAGTCCCTTTTCCTGTAGAGAAGTCAGCATCTTCAAAGCCAACACAGGACCAAGACTAACTGTTCTGTGGTACTAGTAGAACATTTGTAGTGTATGACTCCCTAACACCCTAAACATTTCCTACAAGAAGTCTGTATGGATGAAATGCTTCCCAAGAGAATAGGTAATAATTGATAAAACAAATAATTCCTAAGGTTAATTATCTCACCATAGAAGCTGGAAAACTTGATATGGTCATCAAAAATGAATTCCCTACTTTGGCTGCCATAGTAAATAATGCAGCTCTTACCCTGAGTATACAACTGACCTTTTTAAATTACTTTGCCCAAGTAATTATGGAAAATAAAATAGCCTTAGATTTCCTCCTAGCAAACCAGGGGAAATCTGCCCCCTTTCTAATACTTCATGTTGTACCTGTTTTAACAACATGGGCAAAACAGAAATCTATATCTAAGCTAAAATAAAAGGCAACCTGGCCATCTAAGGAAGATCCAAGGAGTCAATGGGATTGTTTCCTTGGTCAAGTGTGAGAAGTCTTGTTTCATTATTTGGAAGTAACTATTGTTTCCTTCTTAAAGTATTTTAGTTATATTTGTCACACAAATTGTTCAATATGTTTTCCAGAGTCTTAAGTGTTTCCATGCAGTCACTTTTTCAACAGATGACTGACCAAATAACAAGAAGACAAAGAACAGGATAAAATCATGCTGATCAACACTCAAGTAAAATGCAGATATCTTCCAACAAAACCTCCTGTTCAAAGAGATGGTGAAAATATGAATAATGCTTTGTGTCTTTCTTGAAACTTTAAGCTAGAAGAGAACCTAAAGGATGACTGAAAAACATTTTTAATTTTCCATACCCCTAAAAGACCAATTGGTATTATAGTAAGGATGGCTAGTAGACACCAGAATAAGTTTTAAACCTGTTTAATCAATAAATAAGACTTCATTAGGTATGGAAACATCAGAATTGTTTTTAAATGTATTTACTCAAATTGAAGTCAATGTCTTTATGAACACACTTCTGCAGGCCAACCAATTATTGAAAACTGCTTGTTTCTGAAGGTCAGCCAATCAGGAATGGGTTAATTCCAATGACTGCTTCTGAGAGCATACAATCAACAGTGGTCCCCCCCCCAAAATAATCACACTTCAACTGTTGATACCAACTTATTTACAACTCTGGACATCCATCAATCTCTGAACTCTATGCCTCTAAGAGTCCTAATATATGACCAACAATCTTTTCAGCTTAGAGAAACTGCAACTGAAAAACATATCTCCTGTACTTAAGTAAGCAATAAATTCAGCATTACAGGCTTTTATCTGTTAGTTTGTTTCACCACCATTCTGAGTGATGGCTTCACACTTTGAGAATATGGAGAAATATAACAAGATAGAGCATTATAGGTACTAGGGATAACTTGGACAAAGACATGGAAGCACAAAGGTACTTAGGTGAGTTCAAGAATGTGGAACCCCTTGCAGTAGCTGCTTGACGTTGGAAAGGTCAACTGAGAACCAGATTTTGTACTTTACAGGCCAATATAAAGAGGTCATATTTTATCTGCTAGGTGTTGAGGGTTCATCAAATATTTTATGGAGGAGTATTATAATTAAATATGAGTTTTGAGGGATGAAAAATTCAGTGCCAAGGTCACTGATTGAAGTGACTTTGATATAGTCAATATTTATTGTAGAGACAGACTACTGAAATCTTTAGACTTACTTACTGAATGAGAGGTAAAGAAATGAGAGTTAAGGATGAGATTTTTTTTCTTTGAATGATTTATTGGAAGAGAGAGAAGGGAAAGAAAGGGAAGGGAAGAGGGCAGGAGGGAAAGATGAGAGAGGAATTACTATAAGATTAGTCGCTAACAAGTGTGGACAAGGGAAGAAGTGTGAGCAAGTTTTAATTATGTTAAAGTTTTCATACACTCGGCAATCCATTTATCTCTGACTCTTCTATATCTAGATCAGCAACTTGAACATCCACCCATCTCAAGAAAACCAGCCTAAGGCACATGCTAGAAGTATAGAGAAAGGAGATTTTTCTAAAAATGGAGATTAAGAGGTACAATAATATATAAATATATAGATTTAAAATATCTCTATAAAGATATAAAATAAGATATATTTTATTTTTTAAGATATAAAATAAGATACATATAAAAAAGATATAAAATAAATAAATCACAGAGATGAAAAGTAGAGCATAGGGAATATAGTCAAAGTATTGTAATAATATTGCATGGTGACAGATGGTAGCTACACTTATCATGGAGAGCATTTGGTAATGTATATAAAAGTCAAATCACTATATCGTAACCTGTAAGTAAGGTAACGTATGTTAATTCTACTTCAATTTTAGAATAACTTTTTAAAAAGTATATGTTTTTCAGTGTTTAGTCCTGTCCTCATCCTGTGTTTCTTTTGAGTATTTATCCAGAAGCTCCTCCTTACTTCCTCAACAATCCACTTTCCAACACTGGTGATCCACCACCCCAGAGTTATGCACCAAGTAAAACAATCTGCACTGAGTGTTATACCTAACTAATAAATTATTGAACACTACATCTGAAACTAATGATGTACTATAAGCTGGCTAACAGAATTTAAATAAAAAGTAAATAAGAAAAAAAATCTGGGCTCTGGGCCCTGACCTCCCCTCAGTTGTCATCTAAATAAACATGAAGTTGTTTGGTGAGTTAAAAAGCAAACTCTTATTTAGGTAGGAGACTAAGGTGCTGGTATTTGGGCTTTATTGTTAGAAAACGCTTCATGAACAGATTTACCAAACCTTTCTTGGAACATGATCGATTAGGACAATTATCATAGAAATTTTAGGGGCTTCTTATTACCTTACCTTTATTACCTCTTATTACCAGGCTGTGACTTAAGGAAGCAGCCAGCAAAAGAGAAAGCAGGAATGCCAATAGGCACTATACTAAAAAGCTGTTAGATTTATGTGCATACCATTCATCCATGATCACTGCATGCCCCATCCCCAATACACACACACACACAAACACACACACACACACACACACGCACATACACACACACACACTACTTTGCACTACCACCATGGCCATACTGATAAAATGGCTACCAAATAATCCTGCTCTTCCATAAAACTCTTCCATCTATTTGGGGCCATTCTTCCCATCCAGAAATACAAAGTATGAGGTAGTAAATACAAATGAATTTATTCCTTTACTGACATACGTACAAACTGCTATCAGGGGAAGCTCAAGAATACTAATACTCGGGGTGCCTGGGTGGCTCCGTGGGTTAAGCCTCTGCCTTTGGCTCAAGTCATGATCTCAGGGTCCTGGGATCGAGCACCGCATTGTGCTCCCTGCTCAGCAGGGAGCCTGCCTCCCCCTCTCCCTCTGCCTGCCTCTCTGCCTACTTGTGATCTCTCTTTCTCTCTGTCAAATTAAAAAAAAAAAAAAAGAATACTAATACTCACTGAATGATACTGCTTTCCAGGCATTATGTTAAGTGTTTTGTATGTACTCCCCATAATACAGTACCTATTTTATCTCCATTTATAGATGAGGAAATGGAAGTTGAGAAATTTACCAGGTACAAACAGCAGGGATTAATGCAGGTTTTTTTATTTTTAGAGTTCAAGCTTTTAACTACTGTGTTTTATTATCTTTCCAATACAAACCTAAGAATTTACATTAAAATTATACATAACATAGGACCCATCTAAATATCCTTCCTAGTTTTCAAGCACCAGTACCAGCCTTATGACTTCTTTTTCCTTCAAATCTGTGCAAAAGTTTCTTTCTAACCTTATTATACAAAAATTAAAATGTTGACTAAGGGGACAATAGTTCACATATTTAGGCAAAGCTTTCACTCCCCTAAGAGTGATTCTGGGCTCAAATAACAATGAAAAATTACATTTCCATTTGACCTGGGTTATCTGAACAATGCTTCTTTTCCATGTAAACTTCCTTCTGTGACTTTAATATCTCACCCTTTACATTAATCTCCTAGGACTACCATTAAAATGTACCAGACACTGGGTGGCTTAATGACAGAAATTTATTTTCTCACAATCCTGGAGGTCTGAAGACTGAGATCAAGATGTCAACAGGGTTGGTTTCTTCTGTGGCTTCTCTCTCTGGCTTGTAGATGGTTGTCTTCTCCCTTTATCTTTACATTGTCTTCCCTCTCCACGTGTCTGTGTCTCTTCTTATACAGGCACGAGTTATACTGGATTAAGACCAAACCTAATGACCTAATTTTAACTTAATTACCTCTTAAGAACCCTATTTCCATGTAGTCACATTCTGAGATACTGGAAGTGAGAACCTCAATGCATGGATTTGGAGTCAGGGTACAAAACCCAGCCCATAACAAGTCGTGAACCAGTACCTAGCATGATACTGATGGTCAGGAAATGGATAAAACTTTTACTGGTCAGATAATTGTCCAAAAAAGCAAAAGGCATTATAAATAAAATGTCGGCTTGAGAGAGATGTTCGAGGAAAAGCTGAATTTAAATCTCCCCTTCTGGGTGAATAAAGCTGAGCTTTGCTCTGAGGGTGTGCCTGGGAGTGTGAGCTGGGGAGGGGAGGTCTAACCTTGACTCTCTTGTGGACGTGGTGTGTGGCCTAGCAGTTCAATAGCTCCACATCTCAATTTCCTCCTCCTTCATTCCCAGGGGCTGTGACAGTGAATTAAGGCAAAGTCAGAGTCTTTGGGGGTCCCTTAGTGAGAAAAGCTGAGCTAGTTGAATGTTTAATCACACAGGGTAGGTAGCTTAAATATTCTTCCGTCATTACATGTTCGAATGATAACTTCTCAGACTTGCCTTCTAGCCTACAGCAAATATTTTTTGAGAATTTAGAATTACCCACTGAGATGTTTTTGAGCTGTTGTGCACCAAGGGATTTGACCATAAAAGCTTTCACTCTGGCTTTTGCTTAGCTCCAAGCACAGGATTATATTTAGACCTGCTGCTTTATTTTCATGCTTATAGTTTAGGACCTTAGGAGTCTGAACAAGTTCTCTTGGTCTTCCCTGGGGTTTAAGATGTCTGAAAACAAAATAGTCTCTCCTTTCAGGCTTTTCTTGAGCTGGTTTTAAACAAAAAGAAAAAAATTGAGGGGATGATGGAAGAGGACAGACCCTAAATTACTTAGTAAACACAAGTACTGTAAACTGTAATTGCCCATCCCTTCACCTTCTTTGGCTATATGGACGATCAACCCACCATACAATTCATCTTGTAAATTTCAGGGATTCCTTGGTAGAATTGCTCTCATGGACTTGTGTTCCATGGGAACACTTATGAGGCTGAGATTCCTCTGAGGTTTACCACTCAGGGCCCTGAGCAATAGAACACAGTTGACTTCCTTCAAGTTTTAACTAGGGGTATCATCCTATCTCCTCTTGAGAACTTAAATCCAAAATACAGAATTTCTTTTGGGGATCCCAATGCAGTCCTAAATGATACATTCACCTCTCTCTTCCTCATATTATTTCCTTCTCTCTACTCCTCCCTGAGCTCTTCATTTTCTTTTTCCTTCTCCACTCTTTTAGGTCAGCAAACTTAGGACTCCAAGGTTACTGTCCGTATATATATCAAGTATACCATTTGCTTACTAGAAAGAAGGTTGGGCATAGAGCACTTAAAAACTTGAGTTTTGAACTTAGTTCTACGATATACTACCAGCATGACCTTAGGCATGACACCCTTTATTTCTTTAGGCTCTAACTCCCATATCTGTAAAAAGGGGCTGACAATGATGTCTGACAGTTTTATTGTGAGCAGATCACAAAATAATATATGCAAAACTATCTGGAAAGAGATACTGCATACATTCGACTTCACATTAACCAGGCCTCTGAATAAATCTCAAATTTCAAAAGCCTCAAAAGCCTAATCTGTAAAATGGAAATTATAGTTACCCTGCCTTCTTCATGATTAATTACAGAGATTATGAGGTAAAATAGTATAAAAGAGCTTTACAAATTAGAAATCATTGAAATAACTTAAAAGTATCACTTTCTGATTACTTCTTCACAGGGTGGAGGATAGTTCAGGATCAGCTTGAGTGGTGCTGTTGAGGAATGGAGTCTAAAGTCAGTACTGCCCACTTGTTCTGGTTCTTTTCCCTCTCTGCCTCCCTCAGGATGGAACGCATGCTGAAAAGACTCTCCTTTTCTGTCTGACATGATTTCTTTCTGCAATACAGGCTGTTCTCCAAAATGAATAATGACAATGCCATCTCTTCGATGAGGCAGAACACCAACACTAAATTGTGTCATCGCTTGTCTCATGCTGTAAAGTAGCATGTGGTGGGCCCAGGATCCCAGCAAGGGAATGGCCACCCTGGTGAGCTGGACAGATCTAGCCTGTTGAATCCATTGCCCAGATCCCTTGGCAGCCATTTAATATTATTACTTTCCCTTCTTTTCTTGGAATTGTGCTTCCTCCTGTCTCCATATGAAGCATTAGTGAATAGGGAGAAGGCTGGGAAGACAAAGGGGCTCAAAACAAGAACAAAAGATAATAATGATAGCAACTCACATTTGTAGAGTGTTTTACAGTTTATAAAGCCATCTAAAATGTTACATATGGTTGTTCTTACTCTCTGCACAACTCATGGAAATTATTCCACTTCCACACCTCAGTTCCTTGTCTATAAAATGGCGAAAATGCCTATTTCATAGGGTTTTGAGGTTTGAAAGCTAATGTGTGAAAACTGGATCTCAATCCTTCACTTACTTAATAACATTTTGTAATGCCCACTACATCTTAGATACTGGACTAGGAACTGGGAAAAGATCAGTAAAGAGGACACACTTAAGCCCCTACCCTAATGGTCCTTACTCTGATGGCATACAGTAAGCACATGTGCATGCATGTGCACACACACACAGATAGCTGATGCTATTAACAGAGAAATGAGAATTAAGAGAAATGAATAATTTAAAGAAAGTATGAAGATACAATTTATTTTTACCAGGAGATCAGATAGTATTAGGAAGGTGGAGAAAGGGTAAAAGCAAGGATTATTCTCAAGGTTCTAGAGGCTCAGATGAAAGGACTGTGCTTCCATACACAGAGATGCAGACGGAAAGGCAGTTTGGGTATGTGGTAGGCATCCTCTATATTGGCTCCCAAAGATCACCACTCCCAAAGTAAGGGAGTTAGGTCTGGACCTTTCAATGATAAGTGATGGGATATCGCTTTCAAGATTAGGTAAAGATTATGACATCTGTCTTGCTCATTCTCTTTTACTTGTGCCTTCTTGCACTCACTCTCACTCTTTCTCAAGGCCGTCACTCTGAGCAAAACGAGCTCCCATGTTGTGAGTAGCCCACTGGATAGGCCTATAAGGCAAGAAACCAATNACCACTCCCAAAGTAAGGGAGTTAGGTCTGGACCTTTCAATGATAAGTGATGGGATATCGCTTTCAAGATTAGGTAAAGATTATGACATCTGTCTTGCTCATTCTCTTTTACTTGTGCCTTCTTGCACTCACTCTCACTCTTTCTCAAGGCCGTCACTCTGAGCAAAACGAGCTCCCATGTTGTGAGTAGCCCACTGGAAAGGCCTATAAGGCAAGAAACCAATGTTACTAAACAATAACTAGTGAGGACCTGAGGCTCTCAATTCACATGAATGAGACTGCAAGCAAATTTTAGGAGGCCTACCAAAGTAGTGAGCTTGCAAATGGAGCCTTCCGCAGTCAAGAAATGACTACAGCCCTGGCTGATACCTTGATTTCAACCTTTTCAGAGACTATAAGCCAACCAGTTAAACTTTGCTCATATTCCTGATCCACATAAACTATGAGATAACACATGTTTGTTGTTTCAGGCCACTACATCATGAAAACATCTACTATGCAATAAATAATACAGAGTATGAAGATAGTTCATTTTGGTGATTTTAGTTTAAGACACGTAAGAGTCATCTAAGAGTCAGCCAATAGGCAGTGTGATATATGTGTCTGGAGGTCATTTCCCTAAGAGGAATAGTGAGAATAGAGACTGGACTTCAGTGGATTGAGGAATGATGGAAGATGGGAGAGTAGAAGACAGAGAGATTCCTATTTTGAATAGTGTGACATTCAAGAAAGAAGAGAAATACTGTGCCACCTTCTTCCCAGGAGGAGAAAAGGTGTTCAAGAAAAGTTTTTTTGTTTTTCAGATACGCACTTAAAGTAGAAAAAAATTTAATTGCTTGGTGAAAGATGAGAATATTTATAGTGAGGGAGAATTGCCCCAATTTAGCAGGCAAGCTCAAATATAAGGGAAAATGAAAGGATAATTAATGAAACAAGGTTCTAAACAGAGTAAGAGGAAAGGGAATCAAAAGAATGAGTGAAGGGATTAGACCAAACCAAGAGAGAAGTGCATTAGTTTTCTAGCTTGCATAACAAATTACTACAGAAGTAGCAGCTTAAAACAAACATTTATTATCTCATGATCTTTGTGAGTGAGGAATCCATGCATGGGTTAGTTGTGTCTTCTGGTCAAGGTCTCACAAGCCTACAACAAAGGTGTTAATTCCTTTCTGTACCTTGGAGTCCTCTTTCAAACTCACATAGTTGCTGGAAGAATACAGTTGCTATGGTTGTAAGATTGAGGTCCCTGTTTTCTTGCTAGTTGTCAGCCAGCAACTTGTTTTCAGTTTGAGACTACCTTCAGTTCCTTGCCACATGGCCCAGTCACAGACCCATGCAACATGACAGCTTACTTCTTCAAGGTCAGCAGAAGAATCTTTCTCTAGTCTAAGATGGAGTCTTATATAACATAATGTAGTCAGGGGAGTGACTTACCTATCGTCTTTGCCACATCCTGTGAATAAAAGCAAATCACAGGTTCTACCTACATTCAAGGGTTAGGGACAGTACAGGAGCATGACCTATTGGGGGTTCACTTTAGGGTGTATCCACTGCAGGAAGGAAGAACAGGTAGAGACACAGATAACTCATTTTACATGGACATTGCTGGGAAGATTTTTTTCAAAGGGTGTTCTGATGAGCAACTCATCTAACATGGGCAGGACATTCTTAGTCATGTAGTTATTAAGGTGCTGAAAAGGTACCTTCATTTTGCCCTAATGACCCTTATTGGCATTACTTCAGTCATGGGGCATGCCTTCCGGATATCCAAGCCAAGGAATGGGCTTGACAAAGAGTTTGAGAGGACACCTATCTTCAAGTTAATAATTTTATTCAGAGATGCAAATTAATAACACAATACAAGCAATTCTAAAGATAAGAAGCAGTCCTGCCTAAGGTGTAGTGGCTCTAGAGAGATACCAGGTAGTGTAAAATAAACACCAGGGAGCAAGAGGTCAAACTGAGACTATACAACCAGATACCTATGTAGACTGAAACAACTCATTACCTGACTACTGCTCAGTTTCTCATCTGTAAGATGATGCTCCTAAGGTATATTGCTGGTTTCCAAGTGATACTTCTCAAACATAAAGCAACTTCTACAAAGATGCTTTAGGTTTTCAGTAAATGAAAGGGTGTTTTCCATCCAACAGTAAGATTTCAGTTTCCTGAGGAACCCATTTGTTCATCACTTTTATTTATCTATTTGACATTTCAGATTTCCTGTGTAATAAATCTGTGAAAACGGAGTTCAACTTTTTAATTCCTCAAAATAAAGTGAAAATCACCAAGCTAGTTAATCTCTAGGGTCTAATTCTGATCTTCTTTGGATCCATGACAAAGTGTGCTACAGAGGTTTGTTTTTTTTTTTCCTTTTCTTTTATTGTGGTAAAAATACATAACATTTTATTGATCCTCTTAACAAATGTTTAACTTTACAATATAGTGTTACTATATAGAGACACTATGTTGTATAGTGATCTCTAGAATTCATTCATACTGCATAACTAGAATTTTAGACCTACTGATTAGCAACTCTCAAGGTCCCCTTATCCCTAGTCCCTGGCAACCATCAGTCTATTAATTGTTTCTATGAGTTTGACTATTTTAGATACCTCATATATGTGGAATCATGTAGCATTTGTCCTTCTGTGACTTTAGCATAATATCCTCAAGTATCATCCACGTTGTTGCATTTTGCAGTACAGTACTTCCTTCTTTTTTTAAGGCTGAATAATATTCTATTGTATGTACATACCACCTTTTCTATGATGCATTGATTTTATGTATACCACATTTTTTAAGATCCATTCATCCACCTGTGAACATTTAAGTTGTGTCCATATCTGGCTATTATGAATAGTGCTGCAGTGAACATGGGAGTGCTAATGCTAATACCTCTTCAGATCCTTATTTCATTTCTTTTGGATATATCCTCAAAAGTAGGATTGCTGGACCATATGATATTCCTATTTTTAACTTTTTAAGTAATCTCTATACTGCATTCCATAGTGGTTGCACTATTTTGCATCCTAGCCAACAATAAACAAGTGTTCCAACTTCCCCATATCCTCACCAACATTTGATATATTTTGCTTGTTGGGGGGGAAGAGGAAGTACGGGCATACAGACAGACATAAAAACCAACAGAACAGAATAGAGACCCCAGCAATAAATCTATGTATGTATAGTTAAATGATCTTCCACAAGGGTGCCAAAACTACAGAAAAGAGAAAGGACAGTCTCTTCAACAAATGTGTTAGAAAACTGTATACCCACATGCAAAGGAAAGAAAGAAAGAAACTAGGAAAAAGAGAGAGAGAGAGGAAGAGAGAGGGAGGAAGGAAGGAAGGAAGAAAAAAAGAAAGAAAGAAAGAAAGAAAGAAAGAAAGAAAGAAAGAAAGAAAGAAAAAGAAAGAAAGAAAGGGAGCAAAGAAGGAAGGAGGGAGGGAGGGATGAGAGGGAGGGAGGAAGAAGGGGAAAGATAGAAAGAGAGAGAGAGGAAGGAAGAAAGAGAATGAAATTAGACCCTTATAGCATACACAAAAAATTGAATTCAAAATAAAGACTTAAGTCTTATTTGTAAGTCATTTATCTGTTAAGAAGTTAATATCCAAAATATTTAAGGAATTCTTAAAATTTAGTAATAAAAAACCTAATAACCAAATAAAAATTGGCTCTGAACTTGAATAGACATTTCTTCAAAAAGGACATATAACGACCAACAGATATATGAAAAGATGTTCAACATCAGTAATCATGAAATGAAAACCAAAACCATAATGAGGTATCATCTAACACCTGTTAGGATGTCTATTACGAAAAAAAAAAAGACAAAAAGTATTGGTGAGGATGTGGAGTTACTAAAAACCCTTTATATGTACTTAAAACGAGGGCTCTAGAGTCAAATGTTCATGGATTGAATTCTGTCTCCACCACTGTGGAACCTTGAACAATCAACTTAATTTCCTTGAGACTCTATTTCCTCAGGAAAGTAATAATTGAATTCCCCACATAGGACAAATGTGAAGACTTATTCTGAGAGTTAGAGTAATTTGTCTGAGACTTGTTCCCCATAGTCCAGCTCCCTGAAAAGTTCAATGAAAACCAGCTAGATACAATTAAATGCTTAAAGTAATCAATGCTGACAGAACACTGAGGGGGTAAATTGAGTTCCAGTTTGCCCAGTCATAAAAGCTATAATCCCAAGGCCTTGACCTCAGCAACCTTCACCAGAGATCTTTCTGAAACCATGAATGCTGAGGTGATAAGTCATGCCACCTTCCTGCCAAGTCATACAATTGTAATTGCATGACTTGGATTCCTGATCACATTAGCACATGGTTTCTCAATCTCATACTACTGACATCTTAAATAGGATAATTCTTTTTGTGGGGAGCTGCCCCTTGCACTGAAAGATATTTAACAACATCTCTGGCCTCTATCTCCTAGATGATAACTTCATGCTTCTTCCCATGTTGGAACAATCAAAAATGTCTCCAGTTTTTACCATATGTCCCCTGCAGGATCAAAATCGCCCCCCACCCAGTTAAGAATCAATTGAATCCCAAAGCAAAAATGCTGAACTGGTAGAGTAAGGCTGTATCCAGGTGCTAATCATAATACTGCTCTTGTATCCCAACTCTGATTACACCAGGAAACAAACTGTACTTTCCTAATCACACAGCTTAAAAGCCCACAAACCTTCAGTCAAGGATTTTGTGATGGGCAGAATAATGGTCCTGCAAAGATAACAATTCCAAATCCCTGGAATCTATAAAGGTTACTTTGTGAAGAAGATGGGATTAAATTAGGGATTTGGGGATGTAAATGTTATTCTAGTTATCTGAGGGGGAACTAAATGAAATCACAAGTGTCTTTAAAAGAAAGGGGTAATGGGGGACTTGAGACATAGCAGAGGAAACTCATACACAAAGGACAGAAAATAATATGAGCATGCAGACAGAGATCAGAGTGATGGGGCCACAAGTCAAAGAATGCTAGCAGTCACCAGAGGATGGAAGAGTCAGGGAATGGACTCTCCCCAGAGCCTCTGGAGAGAGCACTTCCCTGCCGGCAACTTGAGTTCAACCAGGGATACTGACTTCACACTTCTGGTCTCCAGAATTATTACTGTAAGCCATCAAGTTAGAAGGTAATTTGTTACAGCACCCATAAGAAATCCATATAGATTCAGCATTTGACTCTGGGATTGCTCTATTCCTGTGTGCTCTCCCTGCCCTATTGCCCATGAAATTTCAATAACAAATTCCACTCCAATAGGCCCTATGTGTGTGCCACCTGCAAGTTCTTGGTTTGCACAACACATTCAGAAACAAAAACGCTTAGCATCTGTTATACATCAGACTATGTTCAAGGCCCTGGGAACACAGTAGTGAATAAAACTATCCCTATTTCAGGCCAGGAGTGAAAGCTATAGAAAGGAAGAAGAAAGCAGAAACAAGGTAGGATAAAACAAAATAAACAAACAAAACTAAATAAATAACAACAGAAAAACAGTCCAGAAACATAGACCTTAATAAAAGCAATACTGAAATGCCAGTGGAAAGCATGTACTTTAGTAAATGGTGCTGGTCAAGGGGGTATACATATGGGGGAAACATTAACATTAAGCCTTTATCTCAAATTATGCTCCCATATCAATTTCAAATGAATTGCAGATCTGAATGTAAAATGAGAAACTGTAAAGCTTTTAGAATAAAACATAGAATACCGTCCTAATTTGGAGTAGGCAAAATTCCTTAACATGTTTTGAAATGCACGAGCTGTAAAAGAAAAAAAATAATAAATTGGGCTAAATTAATATTAAGAACTTTTGATAATCAAGACACTATTAATAGAGTGAAAGGCAGCCCAAAGAATACGAGAAAATATTGTGATTTTTTTCAGACAAATTAAAAAAATGGGCAAAACACTTGACTAGACATCTTACAAAGGAAATGATGCAAATAACAATAAATACATGAAAAAGTTCTCAACCTCACTAGTCATCAGGCAGAAGCAAATTAAAACCAAAATGATATACATATGATATATGATGATATACATATCTATCATGGTACCATTCATAAAGAAGGATATGTAGTGTGGGTGAGACCCCTTCAAGACATATTTCAAAGAGTCCTTGGACACAGGCAAAGTGAGCTCCAGACTTGATGCCTTCCTTGACTCTGCTTCTACCTGATTTCCACATTCATTCCACATTTACTATATATCTAATACTGTACAGCAGTAGGGATACAGTGGCTGATAAAACTGATGTGGTTCTTACCTTCATTAAGTCTAGTTAGAAATCCAGATAGTCAACAAACACACTAATAAATACACAACTACAAATGGCATGTACTACAACATAAAAATAATAGTTACTCTGAGAGAGAAAAATGGGAGGGGCTAGGCAAAGGCCATAGAGGAAGTGCTATTCAGGCTGAGAAGTGAAGGTAGCCCTTTAGGTAGAAGTGAGAATCTAAGGCCCCAAGGCTGGCAGAAACACGGGGTCAGAACAGAAATATGGGCAGCAAGGGTGTTAATTGTACATTAGGTGAGGGTGGGAAGAGATGAAGCTATGCATGGGCCAAGGACCATAAAGGTCCTTGCAGCCTCTTTGTGGCTCTGAATTGTATGTTAAGTATAGTCAAAGTCGTTGTAGGGTTTTAAACATGAAAATAATATAGTCCAATTTAGATTTTTTTTCAAACTATGGAGAAAGCCCAAATCTCCATCAACTGAGAAGAGGTGTTTTATATATATGTGTCTGTGTGTGTGTGTACACATATATATACACACACACACATATATATATAAAACATATATATGTATATATGTATATATATACACATATATATATAAAACATTTATTTATATATAAATGTGTATAGATGTAGTGAAAAGAAGGACCATATGTACCCCAATGTTCATAGCAGCAATGTCCACAATTGCCAAACTGTGGAAAGAGCCAAGATGCCCTTTGACAGACGAATGGATAAAGAAGATGTGGTCCATATATACAATGGAATATTATGCAGCCATCAGAAAGGATGAATACCAACTTTTGTATCAACATGGATGGGTCTGGAGGAAATTATGCTGAGTCAAATAAGTCAAGCAGAGGAAACCAATGATCATATGGTTTCACTTACTTGTGGAACATAAGGAATAAAATGGAGGACTTCAGGAGAAGGAAAGGAAAAGTGAATTGGGGTAAATCAGAGGGGGAGACAAACCATAAGAGACTGTGGACTCTGAGAAACAAACTGAGGGTTATAGAGGGGAGGGGAAAGGAGATATGGGTGAGCCTGGTGGTGGGTATTAAGGAGGGCACGTATTGCATGGAGCACTGGATGTGGTGCATAAACATGAATCTTGGATCACTGAAAAGATAAAGTAAAAATGTGTGTGTGTGTATAGCATATATATATACACACACACACACATACATATATATTTAAATGTACACACACACACACACACACACACACACCCCTATATATAATGAAGTATTATTTAGCCATCAAAAAGAATTTACAATGCCATGATGGAGCTAAGCTGTATTTGAAATAAGTTAGAGAAAGACAAATACCATATGATCTCACTCATATGTGGAATTTAAGAAAGAAAACAGATGAACATATGAGAATGGGGAAAGAAAAAAAGGAGACAGGAAAACAACCCATAAGTGACTCTTAATGATAGAGAACAAACTAAGAGCTGATGAAGGGAGATGGGCGGGGGATGGGGGAGATGCGTAATGGGTATTAAAGAGAGCACTTGTGATAAGAACTGAGTGTTGTATGTAAGTGATGAATCACTGAATTCTATTCCAGAAACCAATATTGCACTGCATGTTAACCAACAAAACTTAAGTTTAAAAAAAAAAAAAAAAAGACCTTCTGGCTTCTGTGTGGAAGACGAATTGAATGAAGAGATCAAGAATGGAACCCTGGAGAATAATTAGGAAGATATGGTTTCACTCATATGTAGAACATAAAGAATAGTGTGGAGGACCACAGGGGAAGGGAGGGAAAACTGAATGGGAAGAAATCAGAGAGGGAGACAAACCATGGAACACTCTGGACTCCAGGGAAAAAAACTGAGGGCTACAGAATGGAGGGGGGTGGGGAGATGGGGTAACAGGGTGATGGGTATCAAGGAGGGCACATGTGGTGATGAGCACTGGGTGTTATATGCAACTAATGAACCGTTGAACACTACCACAAAAACCAATGATGACGCATTATATGTTGGGTAATTGAACATACTAAAAATAAATAAACAATAAATAAATAAAAATTTAAAAAAAGAAAGGTATGTCCAGTGTTCGAGTGAAAGATGGGAGGGGCTATGTTACTAAGTCTCAGCTCATTCTGTTTATCCACTGTGGCATAAGTCAATAAGTCAAAAGTCAGTATGTCAGGGTAAGGAAAGCTGGCAAACGAAGGAGATGGTAAACTATTGTCCTGAGGAACCATCTCATCAAGCATGAGATTTGAACTTCTTTTATGTTAGGAAGAGGGGGAAGCTGGAAGCGGTTGGAGTCAAAAGGTGGCTAACATCTATACATTGAGGAAGGTCATGTAACTTCTTTGTCTTTGGTCAGTTGATCTTTGCATAAAGATATCTGGTCAACACAGCATAGCCATTTCTGTATGTACTCCTTTATCTCCTCTAGTGAGGTAGATTTCAGGTAAAAAGCAGTTTTTGTAAATGTTAGCTGTAACATGCCTACATGCAAAGTTAAGCTGAAATATCTAACCTATAGGTCACAGAAGCAAAGGAAATAGAAGCAGTTTGGAGTCAGACATGCTAAGTTTCTCCGTGTTACAGCCAGATCAGAAGAGTGGTCCTGGAGATGGAAAGAAATGGATGAGTCAAGTTATATTTTATATAGAACCAAGCAATTCAATGGATTGTGGGCATGCCACATCTGAAAAAAGGGATTCATGTTTTTCTAGTTCATAGAAGAGAATCAGCTCAATAGGCATGATTTTTTCCCCATCATGCATAGGATACAAGAGTGTTCAGAGACAGAACAGAAATTAGCCTATCTTTCCCACTTCTGAATTCTCTCTTTCCCTCTTAGGCAAATGTGAGGATCAACCTCCAGCTCTATGGCTGTTCAATACAGTTGTTTTCCTTCTGTTTTAAAATTCTCTTAAGTAATTCCAGAGATAGTTCCTAAACCATTTCAATATTATATATGTGTACTTAATTAAATCTAACCTGCATCCTTTATGTTGTAGATGTTAAATTCAAGTTTCCTATTGGAAAATGACTTTCTTCTTCCCAACAGGAGGCCGTGTGATATTTTTGTGGAAACCTCTGAACCTCACTTCTCACCTTCTCCTCCAACACCTCTGTGCTGAGAATCCACTTTATCTGCCATACATGGGAGTGCAGGAAGCAAAGGCCATCTTCCTTAGACTGCTTCTGAGGAGGCTATTAAAAAGACAGCTTTACAGGACGTTTATAGCGTTCTTGATCCTAGAGGGCAGGCCTGCAGGGCCTGGCAGGGGAGGGTGTTTGTGTGTGTTCTGGATGAAGCTGCTGTCTTCAAATCCAGATGGCCCATGATGTCACTGGAAAAAACCCTGAAACGTGCTACAAGAACGTTTTTATGACTCCCTGTGTAATGTTCCCATACACTGGCCTTGAGGTGGGGAGAAAAAGGAACTGACAGCCTTTCCTCCTCCCCACAGCTCTCCCCATCTGTCACTTTGGGCTGCAGGGAAAGGAAGGGCTGGAGGAAGGAAGGGGATTAGGTGGGAAGAGAGGAAACGCAAAAGGACAAAGGGAGTTGAGAGCTAATCCTTTCCTTCATCAGGCCTCTGCATCTTGGCACTGGGTACTTACCACATGGGGGTACAGTGATTTGTTTATCTGTGTGACTCCCCTACTGAACTGTTTGGGATCACTGCTCCTGCCTTACTTATTTCTGTAACCTCAGAACTTGAAGCAATGTCTATTAGATAAGAGATGTTCAATAAATGTTAAAAGAATGGAGTTCCGCATTGGAGCCACATTATTAAAGACCAAAGCAGGAAGAATCAAGAAAAAGAAAAGAAATATACTGCTTGTTTTATTATTATCCTGCTTGTATCACCTATTGTAACAGACACCTTTGGATAAATTTTCCTTGATGCTACTATCTAAGTTGAAAGTTATTAATCCCACTCTACAGAGAAGAAAAGTGAAGCTTAGAGAAAGTACATACAGTGCCCATGAACAGTCAGCAAGTACAGCCAGCATTCAAGCCCACATCTGCTTGACTTTGAAGCAATTCTCACTAGCATGACCTGCCTTTCCCAGCAAACTACCACTCTATGTTCTTCCCTACCTCACATATAAAGCAAAAAGAAGAAGCAGGCCTTGTGTGAGGGGCAGTGGGCAGGGAATGTGAGTCCTAATTCAGTACTCATTATAAACAGATTCTGCTATAACACAGTGCACAGGTGATTTTAATAACATTTACAGCTAGATTTCTTATAATTTTCTAGCTGTCTCGCTGTGAACTGAAAGTAAATTCTCAAGAGCCTAATTTACTCAAGTAATGGCTTATATAATAAGAAAAGATGGCTTACAAAGAGAACCATTCCAAACTTAGGTTAAATCAACTGTAGTTCTTCAGTTAAAAAAAAGTGGGGAAAGGGAGAAAAGAAAAGAACAAGAATGAAATGATCAAGAGTGACTCTAAAATATTTTGTAGTCAAACAAGAGGAAAACTCCCCTCTCTTGGATTTTATTACACTGACCCTTACATATGCAAGTGTTTAGGGGTAGAAATTGGGGCAAGACTGAGGTACATATCTCACTTATTATAAGCACATAAGGTTTTCTAACTGAAAACTCTTTTGAGTGTAAATTTTAAACTCTAAACTTAAATATCTAGGCCATCTACTTCACTTCATGTCTGAGAAAACCTGGTCCAGAGGGTAGAGAAACTTGCCAAACTTTAGAGCAGGTTACTGGCAAAAATGACATAGTACCCAGAGGTTGGGTCTCCCAGTTAAAAGGTCTTGCTACTATATTAAGAAAACATACAAGGTGCCAGATAAAAGAAAGACTATCAATCCAAGAAGACTAACATCTTACCACTGGAAGCTCCGAAAAATAACAGTAAAAATGCTAAGAGACTAGGCTGTGGAGAATTATCAAAGATTTAATAATAATTTTCTCAGTAGTGGACTGCAGCTTCCAGTAAAAGACACAGTGAATGTAGTACAAAATTAATGAAAAAGATCTACACTAAGGTGACGCTGTAAAACACTAGGACAAAGAAATGATTTCTAAAGTCTTCAAGGGAGAGATAAATGGGTCCTGTAAAAAAGATCAATAATCAGGATAGCATCAGAACTTTCTAAAGCCATGCTAGAAAACAGAAAAATGGGCAAGAGATAGTGCTTAACCTATAAAATCAAATAATTATATAGGCAATATTTAGCCATATGGAAGCAAGTACCCAAAGAATCAGCTAATTTAGTTAAAGTGGTTGCCTCTGGAGTGATAAAAATGAGAACAAGTGGGAGCTTCTCTTTTGCTCCCTTTGCTTGTTGAGACTATGTAGATATATAATGTTACCAAAAATATAATCTAAATTAAAATAAAAATAGCTAAGCAAAAAATTATTACATTCAGAAAAATAAAAATTGTATAACAAGGGAAACTGGTCATAATATAATAGGTGACTCCCCTGTAAAAAATATATAATCATATTCTAAATATTGATTGTTAATTTAACAAAAAGCCTGATAAAAACCACACCGGTTCATGTGAAAAGAGAAAGATTTACTTATGCATTTTCCCCATAAGACTGCAAGACCTGAGGTGTGCTTTCCCAGGGTATGGACACAGGTTATAAGGAGTATTAGAATAATGAGGAAAAGAGTAAAATAAAGGCTCCATTACAGCACTTTTTAGCAAAAAAAAATGTATATTATGAGATCACAATGAAGTCTCATCTAAATTATGTTGGAAAATTAGTGAAATATTCTGGAAAAGACCTTTGACTTCCTGAGGTCATGTTAATAAAGTCGTTTTTGTTGTTGTTGTTGTTGTTGTTTTTAAGATTTTATTTATTTGACAGAGAGAGAGCAGGAGAGCACAAACAGGAGGAGTGGCAGAAGGAGAGGGAGAAGCATGCTCCCCGCCGAGCAAGGAGCCCGATGTGGAGCTCAATGTGGAGCTCGATCCCAGGACCCTGGGATCATGACCTGAGCTGAAGGCAGTCACTTAACCAACTGAGCCAGCAAGGTGCCCAGGTGCCCCAATAAGTTTAAAATAAAGAGACATGGGAACTACAGACAGAGAATAGCATGTAGAAAGGGGGAAAAAATGGAATGTAATTTAAGGTATTTTAGGAACGACCATTAGTTTGTAAGAGCTACTGCAAAATGTGTCTGGAGTTTGGCCATAAGCATCTTTGCCACAAGCATTTTCATCACAAACATTTTTGCCACATAACTAATAGCCTGTAAGGAAATATTGCCATAAAAAATAAATCACAAAAAATAAAAGAGGGACTTTCATTAAGAACATAATGAAACATGAAAAATTAATAACAAAATTAGAAGATTTTATTACAGCGTATAAAATATCTGAATACATTCAAAATGTATATTGTAGACTCATGTAATAGATTTTATTTTGTGGATTGTACCAAAACACTTATTTGCAAAGATTTCCATTCAGAGTATTAACACATATTTTTTTGCTTGTTGATTTGTCTCGTTCTTTGGCATCACACTTTTTCTTTTTTTCACTAAATGTCTTTCTTTCATTAAGAGAAGTGTCAGTTTCCAAAATTCACATTTGTAACTGAGCTTTGTACTGCATTATGAAAGTCTTCTACACTGCCGTTTGTTCTTGATGCACTGTCATATGTTCACTGATAGATATTCTAAAGCTCTATGGGAAATGTGAGTTCAAAACTCTCCACCACTGTATAGACCATTATGAGAGCTAAGATTTATATAATATATAAAACATCTGTGTGCAGGGTTTTGTATGGATATGAGTTTTCAATTCAATTTGGATAAATACCAAGGAGCATGACTGCTGGATCATGTATGGTAAGGGTATGTCCAGTTTTGCAAAAATCTGCCAAATTGGGGATAGGGGGAGTGCAGTTCAAGATGGCAGCATAGGAAGACCCTATACTCACCTCCTCCCACAGACACACCAAATCTACAGCTACATATAGAACAATTCTGAAAAGGACCTAAGAACTAGCCAAACAGCTCTTCCACAACAAAGAATAAAAAAGCAGGTAAGAGACACAGAGACACAGTCCCACCAAATCCCACTCCCAATGCAGTAACCCACAAACAGGAAGGATGTAATAAGTATGGAGTGTATCCCTGAAGAACAAGGGGTTTGAGCCCCACATCACTTCCCATCCTAGGAACCTGCACTGAAGATATGAGACCCTAAAACATCTGGCTTTAAAACCAGTGGGTCTTATGTCCAGGAGACGCAAAAGGCTGTAGGAAACTGCCTCTGCTCTTAAAGAGCTCATATAGAGACTTACTTGTTGCCGGACCTAGTGTAAAATCACCAGGTTGAGAAGTGTCTAGACCATATGTGAAAGAGATTCATTGGCTAATCATAAAGCATCTGCTGGAGGGGAAGGAGTCTGCTGGAACTCCCTCTGGGAACAGAGGTGCTGGTGGACACCATTTTTGCACTCTCCTACCTTGCTGATGCTGGCACTGGTGGGAGCCATCTTTGTATTCTCTCCCTACCTTGCTAGTGATGCTTGCTTTACTTCTATACTGCCTTATGGCCCCACCCCAACAAACCTAATGAGTGACTGTGCCCTGGCCCAGCACTCCTTGGCAAATCAGCCCACTAAACTCAGCAGGTAATCCTGTACTGGCCTGTCACTACCCTACCACCCTACCCTGTAAAAGCCCACAAGAGATTCCTCCACAACCCTGCTAAAGCCATCAGGTCTATGCATTCCAAACAAGAGATGTCCCTTGAATACCTGGCTCTGGTGGCGGGGGCGGAGGAGGAGTGTTGCAGGGGCAGGCTTGCCTTACTGGGCCCCATAAGACTAAAACAATCAGAAGAACAGTTCTCAGTAGGTTACTACCCCCAGGGCACTGCACAGATAGCAGATTGAAACACACACTCTTCCTGTGACTACTCCTTCAAGACTAGAAAGAGCTCTTTTGCCAAAACCACAGAAAGAAACAGAGACTGTCAAGTAAAATAAGGAAACAGAGATATTCTAAATGAAAGAACAAGATAAAACCACAGGGGGGGATAAAATCAATGAAAAGGAAATAAGTAATTTACCTGATAAAGACTTCAAAGTAATGATCATAAAGATGCTCACCAATTTCAAGAAAGGATTAATACAGAAAGTACCAAATAAAATTACAGAGCTAAAGAATACAATAACACATTGGGCTCCTTGTTCAGTGGGGAGCCTGCTTCTCCCTCTGTCTGCCACTTTCCCTGCTTTTCCTCTCTCTCTCTCTCTCTCTCCCTCTCTGACGAATAAATAAATAAAATCTTTAAAAAAAAAAGAATAAGAAGAAAAGAAAAATACACTAGAAGGGTTCAACAACACACTAGTTGAAACAGAAGAAAGGAAGACAGGACAGTAGAACCCACCCAGAGTAAAAATATAAAGTTTTTTTAAAAGAATTTTTAAGAAGATAGCTTAAAAGAAAAATGCTAATGAAAATAAAATCTGTGGGAAGCAGTAGAGACAGTTCTAAGAGAGAAGTTCATAGCATACAGGCCTATGTCAAGAAACAAACAATTCTCAAATAAACAATCCAACTTTGCACCTAAAGGAGCTAGAAAAAGAAAAAAATAAAGCCCAAAGTTACCATAAAAAGCAATAAAAATCAGAGAAGAAATAAATAAAACAGAAAACAATGGAAAAGACCAATGAAACCAAGACTTGGTTCTCTGAAAAGATAAGCAAAATTGATAAAGCTTTAGCTAGATTTACTAAAAGAAAGAAAGAGAAAGAAAGGGGATCAAGTAAGTGATATTAGAAATGAAAGAGGGGAATAACAACTAATACTAAAATATGCAAAGGGTCATAAGAAACTATTACAAACAATTACACACCAACAAACTGGATAACCTATAAAAAGTAGATAAATTTGTAAAGATAAACAATCTTCGAAGACTGAATCATCAAGAAACAGAAAATCTGAATAGAACCAATTGCTAGCAAGGAGTTTGAGTCAGTAATCAAAAACCTCCCAACAAACAAAAGTCCAGGACCAGATGGCTTCACTAGTAAATTCTAACATTCAAAGATTTAATACCCATCTTTTTCAAACTCTTATAAAAAAAAATCAGGGCGCCTGGGTGGCTCAGTGGGTTAAAGCCGCTGCCTTCGGCTCAGGTCATGATCCCAGGGTCCTGGGATCGAGGCCCACATCGAGCTCTCTGCTCAGCGGGGAGCCTGCTTCCTCCTCTCTCCTCTCTCTCTGCCTGCCTCTCTGCCTACTTGTAATCTCTCTCTCTGTGTCAAATGAATAAATAAAATATTTTAAAAAAATAAAAAATAAAAAATAAAAAATAAAAAATAAATCAAAGAGGAGGGAGTACTTTCAAATGTATTTTACAAGGCCAACATTACCATGATACCAAAATCCGGCAAGCACATCACAATAAAAAAAAGAAAAATTATGGACCAATACCCCTGATTAACATAGATGCAAAAATCTTCAAAAAAATTAGCAACTAAATTCAACAACTTATTAAAAAGATCACACTCTATGATCAAGTCAGATTTATTCCAGGGAATAAATATGATTTATGGTTCAACACCCACAAATCAATCAACATCCTAAACTACATTAACAAAATGAAGGATAAAAATCATGATCTCTCAATAGGTACCAAAAAAGCATTTGACAAAATTCAATATCCACTTAATGGTAAAGCTCTCAACAAAGTAAGTAAAGAGAAAATATACCTCAGCATAATAAAGACCATCTATGACAAGCCAACAGCTAAAACTATATTCTTCGGGAAAAAGCTGAAAGCTTTTTCTCTAAGATCAGGAACAAAACAAGGATGCTCACACACACCACTTCAACTGAACATAGTATTGGAAGTTGTAACCAGAGCAATTAGGCAAGAAAAAGAAATAAAATGCATCAAAATTAAAAAGTAAGAAGTAAAACTGTCACTATTTAGGGATTACATGACTTTATATACAGAAGACCCTAAAGACATACAAAAGAACCATTTGAACTAGTAAATTCAGTAAAGTTGTAGGATATAAAAATTAACATACAAAAATCAGCCATGTTGTTATATATTAATAACAAAATATCCAAATGATAATCTAAGAAAAATCCTTTTACAATTTCATCAAAAAGAATAAAATACCTAGGAAAAAATTTAACCAAGGAGGTGAAAGACCTGTACACAGAAAACTACAAGGCATTTATGAAAGAAGTTGAAGAAGACGTGAACAAATGGAAAGACATTCTGCGTTCATGGATTAAAAGAATTGATATTGTTAATTAGTGGATCTATAAAAAGAAAGCTGCATTCAAATAAAAAACAAAAAAAGCAACTGTTGATTTTTTCAGTTCCTTCAGGTTTTTCCTTGTTAGGACAGAGTGAAACCTTAATTCCTGACCTCTCACCCAGATTTTATGTCGCTCAATGACAACTTTATTCCACTTGTCTTTCTTGGAATGGTTATTTTCTTGTATCAAGGTATTTTATATCAATTGGGAAGCGCTTTTTTTTTTCTTGCAGCTTTATACTTTTGTTTGACAATCAGCGGTTCTCATCCACATTAACTGTCTATAGATTTTTGATTGACAGGTATGTAGGTAACCAATGTATAGAGCTTATTTGGTGAATCTTCATCCTTGTTACATTTTCTGGACAACCACACACAGCACAGTACAGAACATTCCTTATTCCTTTGGCCCAGACAGCTTTGTTGAGCCTGGTGTCAATGCACACATCTGGAGTTCCCATCTCCTTTATGGCAAATTTCCAGATCTCTTTGAGTGCCCGAGGAGCACACTCCTTGAAACCCATTCCATGGATGCACCTGTGACTGCTGATGGTGCATTCTCTGGTCACTAATTCACTGATGACAGAATGGCCCTTCTTCTTGCCACCCTTCTTTGTGGAAGCCATTCTGCTGGACCCTGGATGGAAAGCTAGAAAGCATTTTTAGTCCTTGCCATGATCTACTTACAGGTTTTAAGTATAAAATCTCCATCTTGCAGCCAAATAGATCTGTTAAAACCAGGAACTCCAAAAAATTATTCCTTACCAGTGTGCCCACAGGAAGTACTCTGATGTGCTAACAGCCCAGAAGTGGCTTTTCTCTTCATCTGAGTTTCTTTGAGCTGAGGTGTAGCAGTCAGTACAATTACAGACAGTTCTTAATTCTGGTGAGTATGATTTTCTCTCATGGTGAAGTTACTGTCTATGTTAACTATTAGAATCAAATATTCTATGTGGTTACAGTATACAATGGGGCTCAGTTCTTTCCCTCGCCCCCATGGGCTTTTGTCCCATTTTTACATATGTAAAACCAAAGAAGAAAAAGAAAAAAAAACAAGAAGCACAGCTTGTTTTTTGGGGAGAGGGGATTTTAGTGCAAAAGTAATATCAAACTCTAGATTAACCTATGGGCAAGATAAGAAAGCTTATCGAGTCTAACCATGAACACACTGAGGAGAAAAAGCTTTTAAAGGTATAAGTCTGGGGACATTATATCAACCTTTGTTGCATCTTCCTACAAAGACCTGGGGTCATTCACTCCAGTCAGACACACGCCAATTTATAAGTGTAAGGAAGAAAACACAGTGATACGTAAAAAGAAAACTAGAAAATGAGTGGGTTCAAAAGATCAGGAGAACAGCCCTGGTCCTTTCAGTACTGGATATGTGACTCTGTACAGGTCTCTTAACTTTGGGGTGCCTCGGTTCCTATCTGTGAAACAAAAGTCTGCTTAGATTACTCTTAAATTAGTCCCTGACTAGGTCTCATTGGCAGAGTCAAGAACACTAGCACATGAAACTACGTTTAGTACATAAACATGTACATGTACATGTACAGTAAGGACAATCCTAGACTGGATCCAGAAGGACTGGAAACACCATTATCACGTGTGTGAGGTCAAAGTATAGGGGAAAGAATGAATCAGACCCAAAGGGAAGTACTAACTCCCCAGCCTAAAATCTTGGTATGCACTATAGGTAGAAAATGTATATAGTATGTAGAAAAGAAGAAGATGAGGGAGAGCAGGGATGAGGGATGAGGGATGTTGGAAAGCAGATTACAAAAATGAAGTAGCTGTTCAAAACATACTTAAACTGTAAAGGAAAGAACAAGGTGGCAAGAGCCTCTTCCTGTTGGAAACACGGCAGCTAGTTCAGCAGGGTAGAAAGGGTCCTTGGCTGGGCTTCTTAAAGGAAAAGATCTAAAAAGCCCATGGCTCTAAGTGCATGGTAAGACTTAACAGAAATAATTTCAGGACAATATGTGATTTTTAAAGTTATCTAGCCATAATCTCTATCATCATCATGATTTATCCTCACCACAGATGTCCACTCACTGATCTTATGCTGTGAACAAGTACTGTACAACCATTTCTCTTCCCTTCTCTTTTGTGTACTTTCTCTCACTCATACTATCCCCACACCCTCTATTAATTAATTTTTAAATTTTCTTTTTCAGGACTTCTTTATAGGGTTAGTTATAGTAATTGGACTTCTGTTGGTAGCCTGTAGATTTTATTAATTTAGGAGTGACATTTTTTTTAAGAACACCTGGTAAAGCTGGACTTAGTGGGCTTCTTTTTATTATTAATTTTATAGACTTGCCTTTAGGGAAAAACTGGCCAGGTTGTTTTGTCACAAAGGTAAATTTGGATTATGACTAAAATATTAGAACAGTTACACTAATAGCTTGCAAGTGGCTACTGGAAGTATAAACACCATTGCCAAAGGGTCCTTTATTTTCTCTAACTGTACCTGGTGACTCAACTCAAACAGACCCTTTTAAAAGTCACACCAAGGACAATTACAATTGTTTTCTCCCTGTCTTTTATGGACATAAGAATAAATGAGACTGTTACATTCGGACAAACACACATATACAATCTGAGGCCACTAAAAATGTATTATGTTAATAGTAGGTTTTCTTGGACTTGAATTTAAGACCTATGATAAGAAAAGTAGTTGGTATAAATACCTGAGAGGACTGGAAGTACTCTGAAGATTTACATTTAGTGATCCCTATTCCTGCTATCTAATGCTGTGTAAAAAACCACCCCAAAAGTTGTAAAATAACTGTAACACGTATTTTGCTCTAAAATCTGCAATTTGGGCAGGGCTTAGTTGGGATAGTTAACCTTTGTTCCACTTGGTATCACCTGGATAGAAAATGGAGGCTGGAAGCATCTCATGGCTCACTCACTCACAAGTCTTATGGTTCATTCTGGCTGCTGGCTAGGAGTTTCAGTTCCTTCCCACCTGGGCCTCTCCATGAAGTCTTTGTGTGAGCTACTCTGGGTTTCCTCATAGCACACTGGCTTGTTTGAAGGTTGAGCATCCAAAGAAAGAGGAAGACAGACAGAAGCCTTTTGTGATTTGGCATCACAATTTATGCAACATCACTTCTGCCACATACTGTTGAACTGTTTATCAAGTTGGTTATAAAAGTCACTAGGATTTAAGGGGAGAGTACATAGACCTTGCTTCTAAATGAAGGAATGTCAATGTCACATTATACGAAGACCATGTGGAATATATAAGAAGCCATAATTGGATAATACAATCGGCCACGGGACCTATGCAGAAAAGTGCCTCTATGTCTAGATAGGAAGACACTAGTTCTCAACTACTACATATCAAACATGGAAACAATTAGCCCCTCAGCTTCAATTACCAGTCATTCAGTTTGTAGTCTTTAGGAATCAAATGGATTTTAGAAGAGGATGATGCATTCACTTTCTAAGGACCATGCATTCACTTTCCCTTTGCCATCCTAGAATAGCTGTTCTGCTCTGAACTTGGAGAAGAAAATTGCTACCTGTGCCCCACCAAGCCCTCTTCAACCCCATGCTCTTTCCCAGTGTGCATCAGAAAGGGTGATGCTCGCAGGCAACAGAGAGTGCCATGACACACCCTGCCCAGGTTATACTCCAAGCTATGTCCCTTCTGGTGTTAATACCCCCACAAGTGAAAAAGAACATTTCAGTTCAAGAAAAGTCTCTCTTGAATTTAACAAAGCAAAAGAAATATTTATTCCAAATGGGGATTTCAATTTTGTCTTTTTAAAAATTATTTTGATCTTTTTTCATAGGTTTATGGGCCAGGCTAAAAAGTTCTGTAGCCCATAAAAACCTTCAAGGTAGCTTTAATTTCCAACAACATCCTTGGTCCAAAGAAGTGCAAACTACCATCTTTTCAAATCTGTGATTTAGCTTGGTCACTAGTCTTCTCATTTGAAGATTCCTATAAAAGCAAACTTAGGAATTGAGATACTAATTTTTTCTTGAAACAAATGAGAAACAACTGCTGAATCTAGCAGCCTGAATCTCACTCTATTTCTGAGGACCCAATTCTAAACTCAATTTCTAAATACCTATGTTCAACTGTGCTATGGGTTCCTTCAATGCCAACTAGAATGTCAGGGGATCTTATTTATTTTAGAAAAATTGTAATTTCCCCCATCTAAGAAAATTAGGCTACAAATAAGACTCCAATCATTCTTATAAGATAACATTTGAAAAGTTAAGTATCAATAAAACATAAACATACGTGTTCAGCTTTCCTGTGCTCCCCCAAATACCTGAAGATAAACAAAGGTTTAGAAATTAAGGAATGTAGGTAGGGGAAGAACTTGCTGAGTATACTTATGGAGGACAAGACCAAAAGTCTCCACAAAAAGACTGATATACAACTATCTAAGCACAAATGGGAGTCCTCTTTATACAGTTCTATCTTCACTACATGTACGCCCATTTTAAAGGGAAAACGACATTGCACTCTTTCCACTACATACTCCAGACACTATAAGTCTTCACCTTTCAAAGTAGGGTATCTGCTTGACTTATTTCACTCAGCGTTATCTCGTAAACAATGAATCTTGGAATACCACATCAAAAACTAACAACGTACTGTATGGTGACTAACATAACACAATAAAAAATAAAAAATAATAATTCCTCAAAAAAAAAAAAAAAACAAAAAAACAAAAAAAACAAAGTAGGGTATCTGTTCAGTATCAAGAGATATCCAAAATTCTGCTTTTCCCCCTAATTGAGGGCAATTTTCAATTAAGATACAAATGAGTTAGCAAGAAATCTGCCCCTTCCCCAGAGCAAACCTGAACTGGATGAAGTGGCGAGTGTATCTCATTTATGTGATGACATCACATGTAGGCACCCAGTCATATTGATTCTACCTCTGGAGCCCCTCTGGGATGTCTCAAGTGAAAGGAATATGCTGGATGGAAAAATCTCCCATCTATTTCCCACATAATTTGGACACAATCTAATGTTAAAGAATAACACACAGAGTTAATATTCTTGATATGAACAGTAACTATTTAGTTTATGCAATTCAGTTGAGTTGAAATATTATATTGTCATTTTCCCTCTATGGTTTCATAATTATTCAATTTATATATTTTGTGCAGACAGATTTAACAACTATGATTAAATAAGTACACTGTTCTTGCTATTCAAGTATTTTGGATTAGGTCAAAGCACCAATTAGAAATGGTATATAGTTACTAGAAAACAGACCAATATTAAGTGGTTTAAGTAATGTAGACGCTAATTTCTCTTTTGTATAAGATAAATCTAGAAACAAGAAGTTGAAGCAAACAAGCACAGTTTCATTTGAGACCTGAGTTATACTATCTTTAACCCATGTCTTCTTTCTTCATGATCTGAGGGGCTTGCTCATCTACCATTCTCAATAATTTATAAGTTTCTCAAGGGTAAGAATCATTTCTGATTTCCTTTTTTAGTCATAGCATCTAGCATATATTGGCTTTAAGCAGTATTTGTTGAATGATTAAATGGATAAAAGGAAAAATGAACAAATGAGTGAAAAACAAATGGAGGACAAGTCTAGTGAGGCTACATTTAAATATACAATTACTATATAGGCAGCAGTACATTTACTGCTCAGTGCTTCATTCACAGAGGTATGTATTACATACACCAGAGCATATATTATGAGGAGAAGTGATTTTTTTTTAATTTATTTGAGAGACAGGACACAAGCAGGGGAAGGGACAGAGAGGGAGGGAGAAGCAGGCTCCCTGCTCTATCCCAGGAACCTGAGATCATGACCTGAGCCAAAAGCAGACATTTAACTGACTGAGCAACCCAGCCACACCAAGAAGTTATATTTAAACTGGATATTGAGTGATATGCAAAATATGAAGGAAAAATAAACGTGTATCTTGCTTTGAGGAACATAGGATTTGAGGTCAAAAAAAGATTGGCTTGCAGGCCTCCCTAAATTAATCATTTACTAGATGTGTAATTTTTGGCCAAGTAAGGAAAACTCTCTGAGCCTATACCCTCATCTATACAATGAAGATAATAATAGCTTCCTTATAAGTTCTTATGAGGTTTTCTATATTCTTTCATCTCTTCTTTTTAAATGTATGCCATCCCATTTTATTCCATGATGTGTATTAATTCTGCTATAAATGTGTACATTCTTAGAAATGTACCAGTCCTGTTAACCATTCTTATGATGTTTAATTTTATGTGTCAACTTCATGGGGCCAAGGAGTGCCCAGATTAAACATTATTTCTGGGTGCGTCTTCAAATGAGATTAGCTTCAGAATCAGAAGTAGGTTGAATCAGAAGTAGACTGTCTTCCCCAATATGGGCAAGTATCATCCAATCCCCTGAGGGCCAGAATAGAACAAGATGCAGACAAAAAAAGGAACTGTCCTCTTCCTACCTGCCTGTTGAGCTAGAACACTGATGTTCTCCTGCCCTTGGACTGGTATTGACACCACTGACTCACCTAGTTCTCAGGTCTCTGGACTTCGGCTAGAATAAAACAGATTGAGGGACTGATCAGATTCCATAATCACTCTATCTATCTAACCATCTATCTATCTACAGGCATATCTCATCTTGTTGCACTTTTCATTATTGTGTTTCATAGATAATACATTGCAAATTGAAGGTTTATAGCAACCCTGCATGGAACAAGTCTACCAGCACCATTTTTCCAACAGCATTTGCTCATTTCATGTCTCTGTATCACATTTTGGTAATTCTCCCAGGATTTCAAACTTTTTCATTATTATTGTGTCTGTTATGGTGATCTGTGATCAGTGATCTCTTCTTTTACTATTGAAACTGTTTTGGGGTGCCAAAAACTGCCTATGTAAGATGATACATGTTGTAATGTGTTCTGACTACTCCAATGACTGGCTGTTCCCCCATCTCTTTCCCTTTCCTCAGACCTCCCTATTCCCTGAGACACAATAATATTAAAATTAGGCCAGTTAATAACCCTACAATGACCTCTAACTGTTCAAGTAAAAGGAAGAGTCACACATCTTTCACTTTAAATCAAAAGCTAGAAATGATTAAGCTTAGCAAGGAACACATGTTGAAAGCTGAGATAGGTCAAAAACTAGGTGTCTTGCATCAGTTAACCAAGTTGTAAATGCAAAGGAAGAGTTCTTAGAGGAAATTAAAAGTGCTACTCCAGTGAACATGCTAATGATAAGAAAATGGAACAGCCTTTATTACTGATGTGGAGAAAATTCTAGTGGTCTGGATAAAGGATCAAACCAGCCACAGTATTTCCTTAAGACAAAGCCTAATCCACAGTAAGGCCCTAATTCTCTTCAATTCTATGAAGACTAAGAGGTAAGGAAGCTGTAGAAGAAAAGTTTGAAGCTAACAAAGGTAACATGATGAGGTCTAAGGAAAGAAGCCATCTCCACAATATAAACATGCAAGGTGAAGCACCAAGTACTGATATAGAAGCCGCAGCAAGTTATCCAGAAGATCTAGTCAAGATAATTAATGAAGGTGGCTACACTAAATGACAGACTGTCAATGTATACAAAACAGCCCCCTACTGGAAAAAGATACCATTTAGAACTGCCATAGCTAGAGAGATGTCGAGCTTTGATGCTTCAAAGAACAGTGTGATACTCTTAAGGGCTAATGCAGCTGGTGACTTGTTGAAGCCAGTGTTCATTGACTATTCTGAAGATTCTAAGATCCTTAAGAATTATGCTAACTCTGCTCTGCCTGTGCTCTATAAATGGAACAACAAAGCCTGGATGACAGCAAACCTGTCTATAACATTGTTTACTGAATATTTTAAGCTCACTTTTGAGACCTAGAGTTCAAAAAGATTCCTTTCAAAATAGTGTGGCTTATTCTACTTGTGATCTCTGTCAAATAAATAAATAAATAAATAGTGTGGCTTATTGACAACAAACTTGGTCACCCAAGAGCTCTGACGAAGATATACCAGAGACCAATGTTGTTTTCATGCCTGCTAACACAACATCCATTCTCCAGACCATTGATTAAAAGAGTCATTTCAACTTTCAAGTCTTAGTCTTTAAGAAACACATTTGGTAAGGCTATAGCTGCCATATATATAGTAATTCCTCTGATGGATCTGGGCAAAGTAAATGGAAAACCTTCTGGAAAGAATTTACCATTCTAGATGCCATTAAGAACATTTGTGATTCATGGGAAGGGATCAAAATATCAACATTAGCCAGAGTTTGGAAGAAGATGATTCCAACCTTTATGGATGACTTTGAGAAGTTCAGTACTTCAGTGGAGAAAGTAACTGGAAATGAGATGCCATTATCAAAAGAACTAAAATCAGAAATGGAGCCTTGGGATGTAACTAAATTGCTGCAATTTCATGATAAGACTTTCACGGATAAGGAGTTGGTTCTTACAGATGAGCAAAGAAAGTGTTTTCTTGAGATGAAATCTACTCCTGGTGAAGATGCTGTGAAGAGTGTTGAAATGACAACAAAGAATTTAAAATATTACAGAAACTTAGTTGATAAAGCAGCTGCTGGGTTTGGAAGGATTGACTATAGTTTTTAAATAAGCTCTACTGTGGGTAAAATGCTATCAAACAGTATTGCATGCTACAGAGAAATCTTTCACGAGAGGAAGAGTCAGTTAATGTGGCAAACTTCAGTGTTGTGTTATATGAAGAAATTGCCACAGCCACCCCAGGCTTCAACAACCACCACCCTGATCAGTCAGCAGCCATCAATATTGAGGTAAGACCCTCCACCAGCAAAAAGATTAATAATTATAATTTGCTAAAAGTTCAGATTATGATTCGCATTTTAAGCAAAAAAAATTTTCTTAAGGTATGCATATTGAATTTTTAGACATTACTATTGCACACTTAATAGATTACGGTATAGTATAAACATAACTTTATATCCACTGGGAAACCAAAAAATTCATTTGACTCACTTTATTGCAATATTGGCTTTATTGCAGTGGTCTGGAACCAAATTTGCAATATCTCCAAGGTATGTCTGCATGTATATATATTTTATATTTATGTTATATATGTTATACATTACATATACACACACAATATATATCATTATATATATTTATATACTGTATAGATATATTTTATATATGTTATATATTATATATATACAGTATACATCTATTATATATTTTTATATTATATATAGTATATATATATACACATAAATGTATATACAAACTTTAAAATGGTGCAAAAGTGATACACATTCAGTATAAACTGTACATACTCTGAATTTTGATCTTCTCCCAGGCTAGCAATGCTGGGCAGTAGCAGCAAGCCACAACTCCCAGTCAGTCACATGATCACAAGGGTGAACAACCAATACACTAACAACCATTCTATACCATACAGCCATTCTGTTTTTCACTTTCGGTACAGTGTTCAATAAATTACATGAGATATACAACATTCTATTATAAAATAATAGGTAAATTATAAAAAATTATAAATAATAGAGGATGTTGCTTAAATATAGGCTTATATCAGTAGTCTGAGTATGTTTAAGGTTAGCTAGGCTAAGGTATGATGTTGGGTACATTAGGTATGTTAAATGCATTTCCCACATGATATTTTCAACTTACAATGGGTTTATTGGGATACAACCCCATCATAAATCAAGGAAGATCTGTGTATACACACATATATACACATCCCCCCACTAGTTCTATATATCATATATAAATATGATATATTATACATATGGACCAATATATATAAACTATTGGCTCTGTTTCTCTGGAGAACCCTAATATACTTATCATAAAAAATATATGTTCTTATCACCAAATAGATCAAAATTTCCTTTGGTCCCAAGATACTGCTCAGAGTCTATTAAATATTTTTTTTTTTACTTGTTCATTCAATTCATTTATTTATTTTCAGGCAATATTCCAGTCCCTGAGGATTCCATACTGAGTAAGACAGATGATGTGAACCTGTTTCTTACATTCTGGTGAATGAGACAAACAATAAAAAGGGAAATATAAGCTGAGAAAAAATGCTCTGACGGAAGTGAACATGGTGATAAGAGAGAAGACAGTCATTTCAGGCAGGGGGATTATGGGAACACTGAGTCATTAATATTTGAGCTAAGATGTCAAGAATCCATGACCCAGCCACATAAAGAGGTGGGAAACAAATATTCCAGGGAGAAGAAGTAGCAGCTGTAATGAGTAAAAGCTGAAAGAGTTTGAGAAACAGAAAAAGGGTGTACTAGTTAAGGTAAAGCTAATTATTATAATAATTAAACTTTAAAATCTCAGCCGCTTAAGAGAGTGAAAATCTATTTTCCATTTACTTAAAGATGAACTGATGCCTGAGGTTCTCATCCACATCAACATCCAGCTAACAGATGAAGAAAGAAAAGGTTATGTCTGGAGGTCCTTTATGGTCCAGGTTTCAAAGTGATACCTATCACCTTCGCTCTCATTTCATTGGCAGGATTCAGTCAAAGACCATACCTAATAGCAAGGGGTTATAAGAAATGCCATTTTAGGATCTCAGTCTAATTGAGAGTTCAGAGGATTTGTTTGCCAAGAAACTAGTCAGTCTCTGAGTTAGAGGCCACTGTGGCTAGAAGTTATCAGTGAGGAAGGGGGAGAAGAGAAAAAGAAAAGGAGGAGAGTGAGGAAGGCATGGGAGGAAGAGGAGAAGAAAAAGGAGAATGAAAAAGGAGAATGAGAAGGAAGAGAAGGGAGGAAGGAAAATTAATAATTTGACATGGAGAAATAGGCAGGAGCAAAATCACACAGGGCCTTTTTTTTCTTTTTTTTTTTTATTATTATTATTTGCCCCAGGGGTACAGGTCTGTGAATCATCAGGCTTACACCTTTCACAGCATTCACCAAAGCACAAACCCTCCCCAATGTCCATAACCCATCCACCCTATCCCTACCCTCCCACCCCCCAGTAACCCTCAGTTTGTTTTGTGAGATTAGGAGTTTCTTATGATTTGTCTCCTTCCCTATCCCATCTTGTTTCATTATTCTTCCCTCCCTACCCCCACAATCCTCCACCCTTCCCCTCAAGTTCCTCGTATCAGAGAGATCATATGATAATCGTTTCTCTGATTGACTTATTTCGCTCAGCATAATACCCTCTAGTTCCATCCACGTCGTTGCAAATGGCAAGATTTCGTTTCTTTTGATACCTGCATAGTATTCCATTGTATATATGTAGCACATCTTCTTTATCCATTCATCTGTTGATGGACATCTAGGTTCTTTTCATAGTTGGATATTCACACAGGGCCTTTTAAGACATGGAAAGAAATTCTCATTGCAATCAATGAACATCCTTCTGAGAAGTTTTAAACATGAACGTGAGATTATCAGCTTTACCTTTTTAAAATAGGTCTCTGCTGTGGAAATGAATTTGAGAGGAACAAGAGTAGAAGATTAAGCGGCTACTGGAAAAGTTTAGATGGACTATGACCATGATTTGCTGAAGGATACTGACAGCGAAGATGGAGGAGCAATTGGGTTTGAGATATATTTTGGATGTAAAACCAACAAATATGTAGATAATCGGTAACAATTTTATGAACAAATGAGTCAACAATAATACCTAATATCTACTGAGCACATTCTGTGTCAGACTCTGTGATAAGAACTTTTAATGCATTATGACATTTAACACAGCAATCTTAAGTAGTGGGTATTATTATTTCCATTTTACAGACAAAGAAACTGAGGCACAGAGAGCTTAAATCACTTACTCATGGTTAAACAAGCCAGGATCAGAATGCAGGCATTCTGACTTCACAGCTCTTACTCTAGTGGCCCTAAACACTCTGAAATCCTCTCCTAAAGGTAATAAGCCTATTAATGATTATCTGCAAATGACCCCAAACTCCCAGCCACCTTTCCCCTTAACCCCAGGCACAGAGAAATGTCCAAGTAATACAGTCAATTATTACAGGTAAACTCAAAGATCTTGGAGGTATTTCTGGTGCCCCATCTTTTGGGGAGTTCACATCTTGTTTCTGAAATCCCTGCCTTTGGTAACTCCTGTTAAAGCCAGTTGTAATGTACTTGTAAGATCAAATGCTCAGAGGAGAGTCTGTTCTGAATTAGAAAATTGTTGCTGCTAAGGAGCCCCTGGGGGATGGGGAGTAGGGGGTGGAGGGCTGCACATGGGTTCAGCATGGCAGGCCCCTATGCTGATAATGAATGGGGAAACGTGGCCAGTAAGACCCACAGAAAGAAAAACACTTAAGCCTCTTGATGAAAGGCCAGATGAGAAGGTAAGTGTTATAATTCAACTGAAAATAAAAGCCAGCGGCAGGTTATCCTTCCTTCCAGGCAGACAGTTTACGGGACTGCTTTCCTGCAGCTACAGTGGCAGTGATGGATTATCTGGGAAGGTGAAGCAGCTGAGCTGATCTACCCCCTCCTTTTCCACCTCCAAATCCCCCTCAGGCTACAAGGTTTCAGAGCAGCTTTAATCCCTCTTAGCCTCCCTTCTCTCTCCCACAAATCCCAAGACAAGTCCCAGCAGTTGTGGGGACTGGAGAGCATCCTCCCAAGCCATTTCCTGAAATCCAAGCCTGAAAGACAGAAGTTGGCCTTCAGGTGCTTGCCAGAAGCCTCCATTCATTACCCTGCTGGGAAGGTCTGTGTGAGGAGTCTCTAGCTAAGAAGGATTGTTTGAGTCTGGCCTCAGAGGGAGTGCTGGTTGTTCAAGAGTGGCTTGTTCAGGGTATGGCTGGAGTGAGCTGTTCACTTCAGAAGGCCCTCAGCAAGCCTTCCTGGAGGATGCAATGTTGAGATTGATTGTGGTAGACATGGAGAGTGGGTCCTCTGCCCCAACCAGTTTCTGCTCCCACTCTTTTAACAAAGAGGGCTTTACATTCTTCTCTTTCTGCCCCTAATCCTAGTTCCCAAAATGACTGGCTTGAGTCACCAAACTTTCCAAAGCCATTTTATTTATATTGGGAACTCTGGACTTCTCAAAACCTTCCAAGAGGTACAAATATGTCTCCAGTTTTGAAATTCCAATGCTCCTGGAGAAATGTTTTTTTGATAAGAAGGCCATTCTGGAGTCTCTCAAGTCTCTCTACTTGGGAAGCTACCATGCTTCCTGTTCAAGGCTGGCCAGAATCTCAAGACTTAAACCAAACAGACAGACCAAGAGACAAGTTATCTGTCTCTTTCTGCACTTTGCTTAGCCCCTCTAAGGATCTTGCATTCAATACCTGATGCAACAAACAGTACAGAAAGAATGGGAGGAAGTAAAGGGCACAAGTCCCTGGAACCAAATCATATGGGGATGGTGAACTTCTTTCAAGAAAAGATAATTCTCCACCAAGTACCACTCCATCTTTTAGTCCCAGTTACATTTACTTTGTAGGAAATCCCTTTTAGACTATTCCATGAAAACATATCATTTTATACCTTATCAATTTTATAACCTGGAGTAACAAATCCTACCCACACAATCATAACTGTTACATACTCTAAGTCTCAGCATTGAAGGAACATGAGGGTGTGATAAAACGGTATGTATTTCAGACTGGAACAAATCTGGGCTCAAATTATATCATTTATAAGTAGGGTCTTAAGCAATTCTATTTTTTCAGCTATAAAATGAATGTAATCCCTGGAAAACTACTGTGAGAATTAAATGGGGTACATAAATCCCCAGACAGTAATGAAAGAGCGTCTTTTTTCTACAAAGGCAAATTTGAATTAAACCAGAAAGAGGGGTTGAGATTTATCTTTTTTCTACAATTCCCAATGGCATATTTCTGGGGAAGCAAAAAAATACAGTTTTCTCCCTAGTCACAACAGCAATATCTTTTGTATGTACATGACATGTAATACTTTCCAAAGAATATTCATATTCACCTTGTACAACACTAAGTCTTCAAAGCCATTCCAGAAATACACATTGCTTCAACCCTAGGTCAATAGCAGGATAACTATGCTTTTAAAAGCAAAGAAGTTCAGGTTTTAGGACTGGTGATTTAGAAATGAGAAGGAAAGCAGAGGCAGAGAGAGAACAGATTCTATTCCTAATCACCAAAACCTTATATTCCAACTGGGGGACACAAAATCAACACATACAAGAGCCAAGACACAGTGTCAGGGCATGGTGAAGAACAAAAGGAGTGAAAGTCACAAGTGCTCCAGTTCTTCAGAGGAGGGTGACAGCAGCAGCACAAACTGGAGTAGCCTGGGACAGTCCTGTGGCATGTAAGCCAGGCCTCGTGGGAAAGATAAACTGAATATACAAATCAGTAAGAATAATGCTCTGTGGCAAAAGCCAAAGCCAGAGATTCCCAACCCTGCCCAAATATTAAAATCGTTTGGAGAGATCTTTTAGAATTCTGATACCTGGTCCGCAGTCCCAGAAATTTCGCTTTAACTGGGCTAGGATGGGGCCAGGCATGAGAATTTTTAAGTTTCTCCTATTGAGCCTAACACAGTGAAGGTTTTGCATTGTACTATATTGTGGATTTACCTACTCCCACAGAATTAGATATATAAATCTCTTGTGATAAGATAAAATATTATATTTGTGAGAATTAGTTTAGGAGTTCGGGTTTTGATCCTTGGGTTTCCTGTAAATTTTCCTGAATGAAGATGGAGGATACTATAAAATATGTACCCTGAAAATGTGTTATCTAAGCCCACTCTGGTTAATTCCTGCTACATCATGTTCTTGTTATGAAAACATATTCAGATGAGGGTGCACTGTCCCACTAAGCAGTTGTTTGGTTTCAATACAAATCTGGGCTTCAGTTTCTTCATATACAGTACAGAAGAGATGAAATACCACAGAGGCCTTTAAAACTGGGGTCCACCCAGAACTGCAAGCTTCATGGAAGGGCCATGTGGTCTAGTTTCCAGAACAATGGCCACATACCAGGCTCCAATTTGAGAAGCTCCATTCCTACTTCTTATATCTACTTATATCCATTTGTACCTATTATACATCTGACTTCCAATAATAATTCACTTAAAAAAGGAATGACGCTAGATCTCAGTAAAATAGATTAGGTAGTTATAAATACCTGTTCCAAAAGAGCAGTATTCACAACAGTCAAAAACTGGAAATAGCTCCAACGTCCATCCATGGATGAAAAGATAAACTATAACACATGCATACAATGAAGTATTATTCATTTATTTTTTGGAGGTACTGATATATGTGAATGAGCATATAATATGAATGAAATTCTAAAACATTATACTGAGACAAGACAGACATAAAAGGTCTCATGTTACACAGTTCCATTTATGTGAAATATTCATAGAGATGGAATGCAGACTGGTGGTTGCCAGGGACTGGGGGAGATGGGAATAGGAAGAAACTACTTCATAGGTATGGGGTTCTACTCTGGAATGACACAAATGTTTTAGAACTAGCTCGAGGTAGTGGTTACACAGTATTGTGAATGCACCAAATGACACTGAATGGTTCACTTTTAAGTGGTTAATTTTGCCTCAATACATTATTATTTCTAAAAAAGGAATGAGATGTGTTGGGTTAGATAACAGTTAAGGTCCATCTCAACTCTAAAACTGTAAAATTATGACCATATGAAATAAATATAATTTTTAAAGTATAACGAGTACCAAGGAAACCATAGAGGAAAAGTGCTCTATGGGTTCACATGAAGAGTTGGGGCCTGAGAAAAAGTTTCATGAAAAAGGAGACATTTAAGACAGGTTCTGAAGGAGATGGGGAATTCTACATGGAGATGGCAGAGAGCATTCACACAGACATGGAGATAGGAAATTGCAGACGAGCCATTGGTGGAAAAATTGGTCTGTACTGAGGATGGGGGATCTAAGGCTGGAAATATGCATCTGAGCCATACTGAGGAAGACCTAAATGCCAGGGTAAAAATGTTCAAACTTTACTTGGACTCAGATAAATTATCTTTAAATCTTCTGACTAAACGAGCTCCAAACAATTGCAATAAAAACTGGAATTTTACCTTACCCTGACTGTCCTGGCCTCCAAGTATCAGGGGAAAGCTGCAGAAAGGCAGCACAATGCAGAGGTTAAGGGTAAGGACTCTGAAGCCAGACTGCCTGAATGTGAATCCTGGCTCTGCCACACTCAAGTCAGGTGAACTTGGGCTAGTTACTTAACCTCTTTTTGCCTCTTATTGCCCCAGTTGAGTTACTCAACCTCATCTGTAAATTGGAAACAATGCCCACCTCATAGAATTGTTGAGAGGATTAAAAAAATCAAAACAAGTTCTTAGAATAACACACAGAGCAGAGTAAGTGCTCAAGAAATGTTAGCTGCCACTCTGGAAAACAGTATGGAGATTCCTCAAAAAGTTGAAAATGGAGCTACCCTACGACCCAGCAATCGCACTACTGGGTATTTATCCTAAAGACACAAAGGTAGTGTTCCTCAGGGGCACGTGCACCCGAATGTTTATAGCAGCAATGTCCACAATAGCCAAACTATGGAAAGAACCTAGATGTCCATCAACAGATGAATGGATAAAGAAGATGTGGTATATATATACAATGGAATATTATGCAGCTATCAAAAGAAACGAAATCTTGCCATTCGCAACGACATGGATGGAACTGGAGGGTATTATGCTGAGCGAAATAAGTCAATCAGAGAAAGACAATTATCATATGATCTCTCTGATATGAGGAACTTGAGGGGCAGGGTGGGGGGTTGTGGGGGGTAGGGAGGGAAAAATAATGAAACAAGATGGGATGGGGAAGGAGACAAACCATAAGAGACTTCTAATCTCATAAAACAAACTGAGGGTTACTGGGGGGTGGGAGGGTAGGGATAGGGTGGATGGGTTATGGACATTGGGGAGGGTTTGTGCTTTGGTGAATGCTGTGAAAGATGTAAGCCTGATGATTCACAGACCTGTACCCCTTGGGCAAATAATAAAAATAAAATTAAAAAAAAAAAAAGTTATTAGTCCAGAGATGAGACAATTGTTAGAAGACTCAGAAGTGTCATAAAAATAAACTCACTGTTGCTTTGCATCTTTAAAAAAAAAATGTTAGCTGCTATTGTTATTAGAATGATGGTTGTGTGTGTTCAAGAAATAATGGGGCTAATGGGGAAAATTAGACCTGCTGTGTTGCTATTCTATGTTGTGAGCGGAGAAGCCCTTTTTGTGTAAATTCAACGTTACACTGCACTTGGAAGACTACAATGTTTTGTATAACGTTTATGCCAGAGTAAACATTGAACAAAGTTTTATAAATTTATTGGGACATGAGGTCAAGACCATGAATGGGGGAATTGGTAAGAGATGAATAATATCAGGATGATGACCTTTCAAAGTATCCTCCGATAACCTCAGGAGTTTTCTTATGCCCAGATTCCTCAGGAATATATGGCAATAAGTCTGGCTGCAGGAAAGTTATTACTTTGGAATGGATACACATTGGTGAAAACATTGGAAGGAAACCACATGGTGTGGATCAGTCTGGCAAGAAGAGATTGTATTGGTTGGGGATGCCTGTTTTTATCAACAAGACTGACACAGTGTTTATGGGGAAAGGACAGAGTTAAAGCTGACGTCAACTGAATTCAGAGGGGAAGCATCTCCTGTGGCCACATTAGAGAAGGTGCTAGCTGCTGAAACTGACAACACAAGGTTCTTCAATAAACTCACCCCCTAAGCTAGAATTCAAGCCTTTTGTATCAGTCAAAAAATCCATTGCACACCTATAATGTACCAGGTGATATAGTAGTTTCCAGGTATATACTGATGAAAACAAACAAACAAACAAATCCTGACTTTGTTACAGTTTAGCAGGAGAGGAAGAATCAAGTATGTTGAGTCTGAAGGGCATTTCAAAATCAATGTGTATAAAGTGAGTTCCAGAACTTTCCTCTGGGCTTCTTGCAGATTTCCTTTTGCAGTAAATTCAATAAGCAAAATTCATCTTTGATAACTTTGGCTCATTATCTCTATGTCCAAGTCATCACTATGTCTTATACATTTTGCCTCTTAAATATCACTGAAGTCCATCTACTTTTTTTTCATCTCCAAGGTCCCAGTCTTCGAGCCACCATCTACTGGAGCACAGCAAAAGCCTCCCAACAGGTATCTCATATCAACTCTGTCCTCCTGCCAATCCATTATTGACTTAGAGGAATGTTCAAGATAAAGTGCAAAATCCTTCATCTGGCCTACAGATCTTTTCCTGATCCGTCTACTGCCTACTTCTCCATTCTCATCACTTTCTTGCCACACTACCACAATTCCTCAAACTTGTCAGATGCCCTCCTGCCACAGGCTTTATGTATGTTGTCCCTGCCTGACTTTTTCATCCCTTAGCTAACTCCTGTTCATTCTTGGGATCTCAGTTCAAACATCACTTCCTTAGAGAATGCCTCCCTCATTGCCCAGATCAGACCTCCCACTTAGTAACTTCTCTTAACACTACACACACAGTCTTCATAGCTCTTATAAAATTAGTAATTATAGAGTTATTTGCATGATTATTTAAGTTCTGCCTCTAGCTGAAGACAGATTCCTACCTGTTTGCTTATCATTATTTCCCCAGTATCTAGCATTATTTGTTGAATGACTGAATGAAAGAAAATATAAAAGAATTACCAATAAATTATTGCAAGTGCTCTATACTCTTAAAACAATCAGAAATGGGCCACCTGGGTGGCTCCATTGGTTAAGGGCTTGACTCTTGATTTTAGCTCTGGTTATTATCTTAGGGTCATGGGACTGAGCCCTGAATCACGCTCTATGTTCCTTGCAGAATCTGCTTGGCCCTCTTCCTCTGCTCCTCCCTTCTCTCGTAAATAAATAAACAAACAAACAAACAAACAAATAAAATATATTTTAAAAAATAAAATAAAGGAGTACCTGGGTGGCTCAGTTGGTTAAGAATCTGCCTTCAGCTCAGGTCATGAGCCCAGGGGCCTGGAATCAAGCCCCGCATAGGGCTCCTTGCTCAGCGGGGAGCTGGTTTCTCCCTCTCCCTCGCCCTGCCACTCCCTCTGTTTGTGCTCTCTCTGTCAAACAAATAAAATCTTCTTAAAAGTAAAATAAAATAAATAAAATAAAATAAAACCAAAAAAATAAAACAATCAGAGCCATCAGGGAAGGCTTCCGTGAGATTTTGATATTCCAATAGCTACTGAGAAAATGAATAGAAATGAGATAGCTGAAAGTAGAGAAGCACACTCCAGCCAGAGGGAACAGCACTGAGATGAGAGCAAACACAAAGCAGTCATGGATTTAGATATATCCAGTGTGGAGAAAGGAGCAAAGAAGGCCAAGTGCTTGGTGGTGGTAGGAATACTAACAGTAGCTAGAGAAATATGTAGAGGCTTTTGTTTCTACCGGACTTTAATTCTATGTTCAGTGAAAAACCATTAATGCTTTTACAAGTTAAATACCACATTTGATATATAAAAAGACTTTTAAAAGATTACTCAGGCTCAAGTAAGAAAAATGGAAAAGAATCTGGGAAGGACAGACTATTTTGTAGGTCATATCTGTGGCCTGGATAAGAAACTGTGATAACCTGGATTAGGGTAGAGCAGAGATGGAAAGAAGCAGATGGAAGAGCATTAAGGAAGTAGGATAATGATTTATGAAAATACTCACGGTAGCATGTTTTGGGGTGGGGCATGGAAGATACCTGAAAGCAATTTCTCTAAACTGTCAATAAAAGTTATCATTACGAAGTTCAGAGGTTATATCAATGAGTGGCTTCAAGGGATCCTGGCCCTTGTTCTATAATGTCTTTTACCCCAAATTATATCACAATCTAGGTAAAAATAGTGTATTACTTACAGTGCAAACACAACCTCAAGATAAGTCTTGCAGCAATTCCTTTCAACTTCTAAATTCTTCCTATACATACTTGGCCCCAAAAGCTATCATATGTGCTACTATAACTTTTAAACCAAGATTTTAGAATATCATATTTCTCTTCATTTAATAATCACAACTTAGTTTCCCAATTTTTCCAGATAGAAAACTGAAATACAATAAAGACAAAAAAAATATGCCCCAAATAATAAAGTTACAAAGTTAGAAATGGCTGAGCCGGGGTTCAAATCCAGATGGGGCTGATTGCAAGACCCAGACTTCTCATTGTAAAACCTTCTAGGTCCTTTCCTCCACCATGTGGCAAACTGACATGCCAGGCAGCTTCTCCTGAAAGGGTTTTGGAGTCCAGGCCTCAGCACTAATGGGGCATTAGCATTTCTCTGCATTCATCCCCAGACATCCTTTCAGCTTGGCTTACTCTGACACCATATTTCCTATAGCAAAGGAAATGCTGTAAAATATGGGAGCCTTCAGATGTGGACTTGATTGAAATGGGTGAAGTTTGTTTTCTTTTATGTTCTATTTCTCTCTCATGCCTTCATAAGCTAGTGGATCCAGATGGCTGAAAACACCAATTAAAAACAAAGAGAACACTAGAAAGGAGCAAGGGAGAGAGAGAGAGATACCAAGTGGTAATTAGGGATGAGACAGCTGAAATGGCTTCATGATGGTAAAGATTCTTTCATTCCAGAAGAATGTGTGTGCAAATTAGAGCCTTTTTCTTGTTCTGCACTATAAAAGCAATTTAACATTAATAAATTGCCACTAGAATGCTTTATTTCTGTAAGAAAATGTGTGCTGGTGGATATTTCCCCAGTAATCAAAGTTTGTCATTTAAATTACAGATTCACTGATGTAAAAAGGTGAAGGAAAAATCCAGGAGGAACAAAGGCTCCCCTCAGGCTTCCCAGATTCTCAAACTCATGGTCAAGCAACCTGTGTGGCTAGCCCCGGGGCTGGTCCCGGGGCTGGTGCTTAGAGGATAGACATTTTCAAGGACCACCAGCCTCACCCCCAAAGCAATTCAGAGGAAGATTTAGCACCTTGGAAACATTTAGGCTGACCACTTTCATGTTCTTTAAATCATAGGTATATAAACTTCTCTCATCTTAGAAGCAAAAGAACAAGAGAAGGAGGGAAAAAGAGAAGGGGAGGTGGACGTGGGACAGAGGAAGAAAGAGAAAAGAGGAAGGGGAAATGGGGAATGAGACAGGGTAGAGAAAAAGGAAAGCAAGAGAAAGGGGTCAGGAGAGATGGGGAGAAGGGAGAGGTAAAAAGGGGAGAGGGAAGGCCTTATGTGGGAAAAATTAGAGAGAAAAATAAAATTACAGGCCACTTCATGAATAAATATATTACTTTTGGATACCAGAAGTATTGAGGAGTAAGTTAAATAACTGCTCCTATGTACTAAATTCACTACTAGCAAATTTAGGGACAGCTCTAAAATGATTTGTGATCAGCTTTACACTTGCTTGTATATAATAAGAACTTTGAGGTACATATGCCCCTTCTTTTCACTACATCTGTATCTTTGGGGTAAATACCCAGTAGTGCAATTGCACAGTCATAGGGTAGTTCGCCAAACTGTGGAAAAAGCCAAGATGCCCTTCAACAGATGAATGGATAAAGAAGATGTGGTCCATATATACAATGGAATATTACTCAGCCATCAGAAAGGATGAATACCCAACATTTGTATCAACATGGACAGGTCTGGAGGAAATTATGCTGATTCAAATAAGTCAAGCAGAGAAAGTCTATTATCATATGGTTTCACTTGTGGAACATAAGGAATAAAATGGAGAACTTTAGGAGAAGGAAAAGAAAAGTGTATGGGAGTAAATCGGAAGGGGAGGCGAAACATGAGAGACTGTGAATTCTGAAAAACAAACTGAGGGTTATGGAAGGGAGGGGAAGGGGATGGGTGAGCCTGGTGGTGGGCATTAAGGAGGGCACGTATTGCATGGAGCACTGGGTGTGGTGCATAAACAATGAATCTTGGATCACTGAAAAAATAAAATAAAATAAAATAAAATAAAATAAAATAAATAAGAACTTTGAATACGTTTGAAAGCAGATTTACTCTCAAGTTTATAGAATCAATTTTTTGGGGAAATTTGGAGGATGGGGAGTTTCCACAGGGGAACTTAGATAAACTTCAGGTATGTCACTTTCCAAATTATCACAAATTCTGACTAATAAAATCCAAATGATTGATATTTGGCTGTATTCTTCATTCTCAAAACAAATCCACTTCTCCCTGTGGTCTCATGTTGAATGAGGCTGAAGCAATATGTTAAAGAGTAATAAAAACTAAACAAAACAAACAAAATAAAAAACATAGCCTCTCCTTCCTTCAAACTTGTTCTACATCCAGTCTTGTACTTTCTCCCCAGTATCTCTTCATCAGGATCTGGCTACCAAGTGTCACCCCAGACTACTGAGGGTTCAGTTGCCCGCTGTCTCTCCACCAAAAGTCAGCTCCTTAAGGACTATAATTCTGTCTGAGTTACCCCAGGTCTGGTACATCTCAGGGAAGCATGATTCCTATCCATTGATAGAATCTGCATTCTAACTTGGTTCTTACCATGTCAGTAAATAATAGGCATTGCCATCCTTGAATTCTGGTATTAACCTTGATTCTGATATTAACCCAGACATTATCCCATCAACTCCTCCTATACTTAACTTCTCTACTATTCTGATTCAGTTCCTGTCCTGGACTCTGCTACTCACTGTATCTGTCCTGGTTTTGGCTCAATTACACCTGTCCTGGTCTTGGCTCAATTATATGACACTGCTTCAGAAGCTATACAACCATCCAAGGTGCTCCTGTGTGATGGTTCTTGATAATCAGTTATGAAACTTCCTTGACCTGAGATGCCAAAGAAGAGACCAAATATATATACAATGGAATACTATGCAGCTATCAAAAGAAACAAAATCTTGCCATTTGCAATGACGTGGATGGAACTAGAGGGTATTATGCTGAGCGAAATAAGTCAATCAGAGAAAGACAATTATCATATGATCTCTCTGATATGAGGAACTTGAGGGTCAGGGCAGGGGGTCGTGGGGGGTAGGGAGGGAAAAATAATGAAACAAGATGGGATGGGGAAGGACACAAACCATAAGAGACTCCTCATCTCACAAAACAAACTGAGGGTTACTGGGGAGTGGGAGGGTAGGGATAGGGTGGATGGGTTATGGACATTGGGGAGGGTTTGTGCTTTGGTGAATGCTGTGAAAGATGTAAGCCTGATGATTCACAGACCTGTACCCCTGGGGCAAAGAATAAAAAATTAAAAAATAAAAATAAATAAATAAATAAATAAAATATTTCTAAAATGCCAAAAAAAAAAAAAAAAGAGAGAGACCAAATACTAAAGGCAACTGGCTATCATGGGAGGAGACTGGACTTCATGTTTGATTTAAACTGTTGGTTTTCAAACCTCAGGATACAAAAGAATCACCTAGGCACTGTGAACGAATACATAACAACAAATTAGATAAACCAGAAAAAAATGGATAAACGCCTAGAAACATATAAACTACCAAGACTGAATCATGAAAAAACAGAAAATCTGAAAAGAACAAATTACAAGTAAGGAGACTAAATCGTAATCGGAATTTCCCAACAAAGTCCAGGACCAGATGGCTTCATTGGTGATTCTACCAAACATATAAAGAACTAATACTATTCTTTTCAAACTCTCCCAAAAAAATGAAAGAGGAAAGAACACATTTGAACTAATTTCACAAGGCCACATTATCCTGATACCAAAGACAGACAAAGACACTACAAGAAAAGAAAATTACAGGCCAATATCCCTGGTGCATATAGGTGTAAAAATATTCAACAAAATATCAGCAAACCAAATTCAACAGCACATTAAACGGATCATACACCATGATCAAGTGTAATTCATTCCAGGATGGCTCAACAACCACAAATCAATAAACGTAATATATCACATTAACAAAATGAAGGATAAAAATCATATGATCATCTCAATAGATGTAGAAAAAGCATCTGACAAAATTTAACATCTTTCAAATTAAAAACTCTAAAAAAAACTTGGTAGAAATGGAATGTACCTCAACATAACAAAGGCCATATATGACAAACCTACTACTAACATTATTCTCAATGGTAAAAAACTGAAAGTTTTTCCTCTAAAATAAGGAACAAAACAAGTTTGACTACTTCTACTACTTTTATTCAACACAGGACTGCAAGTCCTAGCCAGAACAATTAAGGAAGAAAAAGTGATGATAAAAGACATCCAAATCGGAAAGCAAGAAGTAAAATTGTAATGATATGACACTATATACAGAAAATGCTGAAGACTCCACCAAAAAACTATTAGAACTAATAAATGAATTCAGTAAAGATGCAGGACACAAAATCAATATCAATGATCAGTTGTGGTTCTATACACTAGCAACAAACTTCTGAAAAGAGAAATTAAGGAAACAACCCCATTTACAATGGCATCAAAAAGAATAAAACACTTAGGAATAAATTTAATCAAGAAGGTGAAAGATGTGTACACTGAAATCTATAAAACATTGATGAAACAAATTGAAAAAGACACAAAAGAATGGGAAAGTCTTCCATATTTATGGGTTGTAAGAATTAATATTGTTAAAATGTCTGTACTACTCAAAGCAATCTACAGATTGAATGCTATCTCTATCAAAATTCCAATGGCATATTTTTTTGCAGAAATAGGAAAAACTATCCTAAAATTCTTATGGAACCACAAAAGACCCTAAATAGCCAAAGCAATCCTGAAAGAGAAGAACAAAGTTAGAGGCATTACACTTCCTAGTTTCAAATTATATTACAGAGCTACACTAATCAAATAGTAGCATAAAAGCAAACACACAGGTCAATGGAACAGAAGAGAGAGCCCATAAATAAACCCATGCATATATGGTCAATTAATTTCCAACAAATTAAATAATGGGAAATAATGGAAAAGGATAGTTTTTTTCAATGAATGGTGCTGGGAAAACTAGATATCCATATGCAAAAAAATAAAACTCTATGCCTATCTTATACCAAACACAAAAATCAACTCAAATGGATAAAAGACTTGAATGTAAGACCTAAAACTATAAAACTCCTAGAAGAAAACAGGATGGATAAGTTCCCTAATACCGGTCTTTATAATGATTTTTTCGATTTGACACCAAAAGCAAAGGCAAGAAAAGCAAAAATAAACAAGTGGAACAACATCAAATTAAAAAGCTTCTGTACAACATAACAATCTAACAAATTTGGGTGATGGGTGTGTTAATTAACTAAATAGAGGGTATCCTTTCACAATGTATATGTACATCAAATTATCATGCACATTTTAAATATATTATTTTATTTGTCACTTATGCCTCAAAAAAGCTGGAAAAAAAATTTAAATCACCTGGGAATTAAACTCTTTGCCTTCACCTCCAAGGTACCTGATTCAGTAATTGGAAAAGTTGGGGGAACAGGGTAAGTACCTAGGAAGTTGCATATAAGTAAACAATGCTGATCAGGAAGTCCTAAACTATCTTTAAGAGCCACACAGACTTAACTTTTATAATGTTCAAGCTCATTCTCTTCACTTCCAGTAATATCTGTATACTCCTAATTTTCTGCAGAGTGCCTACTTAAGCAATTTACTGCAGGAATTTTTTTGGGTTTTCATTTTATTTAGCTTGTCACATGGTTTAGAATTAGTTCAATCTAAAATGAGTTAGGGCAGAAGTAAGAAAAAGCAATTTTAGCCAGAAAGAAAAATCAAAAGACACAAGGTTATTCTTACCAAGGTAGTGCTTTTTATATTTTTTGTGGCAAAAAAAAAAATTAATTTAAATATTTAAAGCCAAGAAACAAGAGCTTCTTAGGATTCAACTGCTTTCAAAATGCCATTCATTCATGTGTTTTAAATTGAGAATACTGGAGCTATAATAGTGGTGTCAGCAAAGCCACTAGACTATTTAGTCACTGTCTGGAATCTTGAGATTTAGGGAATCCTAGCCCTGCTTTCAAAATTACATGGGCTTCAATCATCCCCAGAGATGTCATAAAATTCTCAAAACCAATTTAATTTCAGTTTAACTTCATTTAAACACAGCAATTTCTACTTAAATAAAACATTTATCATGGCAATTAAAGAAAAAACTTATGAAATAATGTCCAGTATGATTATTTCCTATAAAAACAGTTGATATATATCTTTTTACATCTTTATTTATTTATTTATTTATTTATTTATAAAAATGTCTCAGAGGATGTTCATTAAAATGTCAACAATGATTCCCCCTGAAGAGCACAAATCTCAGTAAATTCAACTTTTTTCACTTTTTCTATTGAGTGTACTTTTCTGAATTTTTCTAAAGTAATATATAACAATAACTATGAAATAAGAAAAAAAGAAATATCTTCCTGAGCAACAGTTACGAGTTCCAAATCTAAGACAGTTGGAAATCACTGTGTCAATTCTCAGTTCACGATCAATCCATTTTCAAGAACATCTTTTCTTTTAAATAATTTCTTTTCCTCAGATTATTCCTCCTCAGAGTCATTAAAAAACATATCAGGTATAACAAATGAATCTCCCTTTTGTATTCCCCTTCCCTCTGGTTACCAATCCTTGGACATCTTTCCATAGGATAGTTTTCTTCATTGTGTGTACCCCTTCCTCTCCCAACAGCACCACATTACTTATATAAAATCTTTGGTTGCATTATTATTTTCCTAGTGATGTTAAATGATGCATATTAATTTATGCACAATTTGGAAAAAAATAAAATAAAAATCACCCATAAGTGCACTATCCAAAAATACACTAAAATATTAGCAGACACTATTTTCTTCTCATTTTTCGTGTGTGTGTGTGTGTGTGTGTGTGTTGTGTATGTGTGTGTCTAGTTTAGTGCAATTCACTGGGCCCACCAGAAGAAAATTTAACCAATGGGGTGAAAAATCTGAACTGTGAAAACTACTAAGACATTGATGAAAGAAATTGAAGATGACACAAATAGTGGAAGATATGCCATGCTCCTGGAATGGAAGAATTAATATTGTTAAAATGTCCATTCTACCCAAAGCACACTACAGATTCAGTGCAATCCCTATCAAAATCCCAACAGTATTTTCATATAACTAGAACAAAAAAATCCTAAAATCTATATGAAGCTACAAAAGACCCTGAATAGTCAAAGCAATCTTAAGGTAAAAAGAACAAGGCTGGAGGTATCACAATCCCAGATTTCAAACTATACTATAAAGCTAGAGTAATAAAAAACAGTATGGTACTACCACAAAAACAGACACACAGATCAATGAAATAGAATTGAGAGCCCAGGTAGTAAACCCATGCTGATATGGTCAAATAATCTACAACAAAGGAGACAAAAATATACAACGGGAAAGAGAATCTCTTCAATAAATGGTTTGGGAAAACCAGAAAGCAAAAGAATGAAACTGTACTACTTTCTTACACCATACACAAAAATAAACTCAAAAATTGATTAAAGACCTAAATGTGAGACCCCAAACCATAAAACCCCTAAAAGAAAACATAGGCAGTAATTTCTTAGACATCAACCTTAGCAATATATTTCTGAATATTTCCCACTAGGCAAATATAATAAAAGTAAAAATAAGCAATTGGGACTACATCAAACTAAAAAGTTTTTGCACAGTGAAGGAAACCATCAGCATAATGAATATGCAACCTATTAAACAGGAGAAGATACCTGCAAATGATATACCCAATAAGAGGTTACTACCTGAAATACATAAAGAACTCATATAACTCAACACCAAAAATAATAACAGTAACAATAATAACCCAACTTAAAAATGGGCAGAGGACCTGAAGAGACATTTTTCCAAGGAAGAGATGCAGATGGCCAACAGACACATGGAAAAATGCTCAACATCACTAATCATCAGAAAGTCAAACCAAAACCACAATGGGCTACCACCTCACAGCAGTCAGAATGACTAGTATCAAAAAGACAAGAAAAAACAATGTTGGAGAGGATGTGGAAAAAAGGAAACGCTCATGCACTGTTGGTAGGAATGTAAATTGGTGCAGCCACTTGTGGAAAAGTATGAAGGTTCCTCAAAAACTAAAAATAAAATTACCATGTGATCCAGTAATTACACTTCTGGGTATCTACCCAAAGCAAATGAAAACACTAATTTGAAAAGATGTATGTACCTCTATGTTTACTGAACCATTATTTATAAGAGTCGAAATATGAAAGGAACCTAAGTGTATATCAACAGATGAAGAGATAAATCAGATGTGGTGTGTATACACACACACACACACTCACACTACTCAGCCATAAAAATGAAAAATTGTCATTTGCAACAACAGGGATACATCTAGAGAGTATGATGCTAATTAAAATAAGTCAGACAGAGAAAGACAAATACCATGTGATTTCACTTATATGTGAAATCTAAAAAACAAAACAAACAACAAAACAGAAACAGATTCATAAATATAGAGAACAAACTAGTGACTACTAAAGAGAAGGGTGGGGGCCCCTGGGTGGCTCAGTCATTAGGCGTTTGCCTTTGGCTCAGGTCATGATCCCAGGGTACTGAGATCAAGCCCCGTGTCAGGCTCCCTGTTGGGCTGGGAAGTCTGCTTCTCCCTCTCCCACTTCCCCTGCTTGTGTTCCTGCTCTCACTGTCTCTCTCTCTGTCAAACAAATAAATAAAATCTTAAAAAAAAAAAAAAAAAGAGGAGGGTTTTGGGAAGATGCTTGAAATAGGTGAAGAAGTTTAAGAGGCACAAACTTCCAGTTATAAATTAGATAAGTCATGGGATGAAAAGTACAGCATAGGAAATATAGTTAATAATGCTGTAATAATTTTGTATGGTGACAAATGGTAACTACACTTATGGTTGTGAGCATTTCATAATGTATATAATTGTCAAATCACTATTTTGTATTCCGGAAACTAATATATTATATGTCAACTATATTTCAATTAAACATTTTTTTAAAGATATCTGAATCTCTTTCCAAGACCCAATTTCAAATTCCCTGAAAGAAGGCTCACATTGACTCAGTTGCCCATCTACAGTCCTATCAACTATGGACAGTGTGAAGGGTCATAAACAGGGCTCCTAGAAGCTGATCACTGGGAATGGAGGCCACAGTAAAAGGGACCCAGTTAAGCTAGGCAGATATTTCACACACCATATAATACGTAATAAAAAAACTGGTAGAAGACCTACTGGGTCCATATTTGTTTCTGAAAGGTAAAATTGTTTCTGAAAGGTAAAATTCAGGCTCCTGCCTTTAAAGAGAACATTATTTCAGTAATTGATGGTGTTTTGTCTTAATATTAGGTGAGTTTTGTTTTATTCTGGCCAGCTATTCAGTAATCCATAACTTCATAATTGCCTTCTTAGGTATAACTCTCCTATATTTTTTCTGGAAAGTAAGAACTAAACATCATTCTCCTCTGTTTTGAAATATGGATTTTAAAGATATACTAGAGGTATTAACATGAGTTTGTGGCTTTAATTTAGACAGATGATGGAAGACAGATAGACAGCTAATGTGTGTATACGCACTGAGAAACAGAAGTGGCCTGTGACTTCCAGACACTGCCTGGCACCCACAACTAGGCCTTGATGTTCTCCTTTATAAAAGATCTCCAATATAAGGGATCTCACAGAAGGGATGGAGGGAGGGAGGGAGAAGAGGGAGAGGAGGGAGGAAAGGAAGGCAGGAAGGAAGGAAGGG
>LNAC01000879.1:392928-424982 GCA_002007465.1 Ailurus styani | reverse complement strand
GGGAGGGAGGGAGGGAGATAAGAAGGGAGGGAGGGAGGAAGGAACTTGTCAAAGGACGCAGAAGCCAACTTGAAGGGGTTCCTGATTACCAAATATGAAACAATTTGAAAAACAAAATAATAAAGTTTGTAATGGATTATAGCTCACAAAATAAGATAAAAATCCATCAGTCCATACTAAAATAAATAATTGAGTAAATAAATGAGGGAGAAGGAATAGGTCTTTCTTACATTACAAACTGAACTAATAAATATAAATCAGTTAACAAACACCAAATGTTTCAGGCAAAAATCATCAATGGATTAAAAAGATTAGTGGTCAAATGTCTAATGATAAACAGGGTATTTTCATGGTCTCAAAATATCTTACCACCAGATACTTATTAATTATAAAAGAAAACTGGCAAACATGACCTTAATCATGTAATAAATGTTAACATCACTAGTAATGGGAAAAATCTTAATCTTATGTCTCCTGATGCCACACTATGAAAAACACAACACTTGCTTCTTTGGTAATCTTAATCATGAAGAAATGTCTGACATACCCAAAATGAAGACTATTCTACAAAAATAACTGGCAAGTACTCTTCAAAAGTGCTGAAGTCGTAATGGACCAAAAAAAAAAAATTAGAGGATTGTTCTAGATTAAAGAACATGTGAAAATTAATGGTGATGTATGCCTCTGGGACAAAAAGGACATTAATTGTTAAAATATGAATAAGGTCTATAGATTAGATAATAATACTGTATCACTATTAGCTTCCTAATTTTGATAACTAACCATGGTAGTAAGATGTTAACATTTAATGGACGCCTGGGTGGCTCAGTTGGTTAAGCAGCTGCCTTCGGCTCAGGTCATGATCCCAGGGTCCTGGGATCGAGTTCTGCATCGGGTTCCTTGCTCTGCAGGGAGCCTGCTTCTCTCTCTGCCTCTGCCTGCCCTTCTGCCAGCTTGTGCTCTCTGTCTCTCTCTGACAAGTGGATAAATAAAATCTTTAAAAAAAAAAAAGATGTTAACATTTAGGGAATCAAGATATATATTTGAGGGCGCCTGGGTGGCTCAGTGGGTTAAAGCCTCTGCCTTTGGCTCAGGTCATGATCTCAGGGTCCTGGGATTGAGGCCCGCATCGGGCTCCCTGCTCAGCAGGGAGCCTGCTTCCTCCTCTCTCTCTCTCTCTGCCTACTTGTAATCTCTCTCTGTCAAATAAATAAATAAAATCTTTTAAAAAAAAGATATATATTTGAATATTTGAGAGCTTTTAATACTGTTTTTGAACATTCTCATAAGCCTGAAATTGTTTCAAAATGAAAAGTTCTTTTAATTTAAAAATTTTAAAAATGACTTCTATCCTTTATCCTTGTCTTACCCATGTATTAACAAAAATGTAGCTATATCTTAAGTCTTCAAAAGCCCTATGTCATAAATGCTTCTTTAGGGAAAAGTTAAGACATAGGTTAGGGAAATTACAAGGAAACTATCTAAACATCAAATTTCACTCACGTTCACTTTCAAAAAAAAATAATAGTGTTCATATTATATGAAATTTTAAAAGTTGCTCAGGTAAATCTGCACATTGCAGCTTCTTCCTGTTATTTCTTCTTATTTTCTCTTTTCTCCTAATTCCCTATTACTATTGCACTTTCAATTAAGTTTCTGTTCCATTTATTTTTATTTCTTAGATAACTTTATTTTATAGTATTTTTCAAACAAATTTAAGAAAATAAGCAACACACAAAAATCACCCATAATTCCATTCCATTTTTTAAAATTATTGTTTTATTTAAATATGTAAAAGTTTAACTGTATGGATTTTTAACACTGTCAGTGTTACAAGGCAGAAATATCACTATAACTCATTATTTTACACATCGTGCCTAAGGCTGTATCTACCCAAAGCTACAAAAGAATGTAATGAGCCAGATGTTTGGGTCTAAAAAAAAAGGCAAATATATGACAATTAGAAACACCTGGTGTATGTGTATATTGTTCCAATTTTACTCAAATGTTTAGCTTCATCTCAGTGCAGTTAGTGTGTCTCATCTCACTCAGTATATGAACACAGACTCTCTCACACTCCACTATCTATAAGGTCCAGAAACAGGTAAACATATGTAAATCTATAGGTTGTTGACAGTTCAAGATGAAGGGATAGCTCACATTAATGTTAACTAACACAAATATGTTTTGAAATCATGTTCACTGCCTTGACAAATTCTAGTAATGGTGGTTAAAACATACTCAAAAAGAGATTCCCTGTTTATGGTAATTAATCAGCCAAGGACTAGGGTTAATTTAAAGTTTTAAGCAATGCTAGTAGCCTGGAGTGACAATGTTCTAATATATTTAGAAGAATAGCTTCTCTGCCCACTGGAGGCAGAGAAGGCAAATAGTAACATGGAATACCTAGCCCCAAAACTTCAGGGACAACATAGGCCTTAGTTAGTTCTGGCAACATCTTGTCTCCCTGGGGAGTCTCACAACCAAAAGATTCCCCACCCTATAGCAAAAGTCTTGGGGTATGTTATGAATGCCCTTGGTCAGCATTGAGAAGTTACCATAACATTTTGATATAAAAACTGTAGCATTAAATATGAAGGGCTTTTATAATCATCATTATGATTTATTCTTATAACGGTATAAGGCTCCTCCAAAACTCTTTGTCTTAGCACCACAGCCTCCTTTATGCCTCACTAATAAGTCTGAATATAAATGGACCACATGTGCCAATCAAAATATATAGGGTATCAGAATGGATTTAAAAAAGACCAATCTATATGCTGCCTACAAGAGATTGATTTTAGACCTAAAGACACCTGCAGATTGAAAGTGAGGGGATGAAGAACCATTTACCATGCTAATAGACATCAAAAGAAAGCCTGAGTAGCCATACTTTTATCAAATACACTAGATTTTAAATCAAAGACTATAACAAGAGTTGAAGACAGCCACTATATCTTAATAAAGCAGTCTATCCAACAAGATCTAACAATTATAAATATTTATGCCCTCAACTTGGGCACAACCAAATATATAAATCAATTAATAAAAAACATAAAGAAACTCATTGATAATAATACAATAATAGTAAGGGACTGGAGCAGTAGACAGAATTCTAAGTAGAAAATCAACAAGAGGGCGCCTGGGTGGCTCAGTGGGTTAAAGCCGCTGCCTTCGGCTCAGGTCATGATCCCAGGGTCCTGGGATCGAGGCCCACATCGGGCTCTCTGCTAAGCAGGGAGCCTGCTTCCTTCTCTCTCCTCTCTCTCTGCCTGCCTCTCTGCCTACTTGTAATCTCTCTCTGTGTCAAATGAATAAATAAAATCTTAAAAAAAAAATCAACAAGAACACAATGGCTTTGAATGACACAGAAGACTAAATGGATTTAAACAGATATATTCAGAACATTTCATTCTAAAGCAACAGAATAAACATTCTTTTTCAGTGCATATGGAACATTCTCCAGAATAGATCACTTATGGTCACAAATCAGTCCTCAGCAAATACAAAAAGATGGAGATCATACCATGCATATTTTCCCACCACAATGCTGTGAAACTTGAAGTTAACCAGAAGAAAAAAATTGGTAGGCCACAAATACAAATAGAAGTTAAAGATTTCCGGGCGCCTGGGTGGCTCAGTGGGTTAAAGCCGCTGCCTTCGGCTCAGGTCATGATCCTAGGGTCCTGGGATCGAGGCCCACATCAGGCTCTCTGCTCGGTGGGGAGCTTGCTTCCTCCTCTCTCCTCTCTCCCTGCCTGCCTCTCTGCCTACTTGTAATCTCTCTCTCTGTGTCAAATGAATAAATAAAATCTTAAAAAAAAAATCAACAAGAACACAATGGCTTTGAATGACACAGAANAAAAAAAAAAAAAAAGAAGTTAAAGATTTCCTAGTAAAGAATTGTTGAAGACTACAACAACTTAGGATGTACTATGTGCTGGCTAACTGAACATAATAAAAAAAATAATAAAATAAATAAAATATAAAATAAAATAAAATAAAATAAAATAAAAAATATTCCTCCTACAGAATGAATGGACTAACCAGAAAATTAAAAAAGAAATTCTAAAAATATACATGAAAGCAAATGAAAATTAAACATGATGGTTCAAAACATTGGGATAGGGCAAAAGCAGTCATAAGAATATATAGCAATATAGGCCAACCTCAACAAATAAGAAAAATCTCAAATGTACAACCTAACCTTACACATTAAGGACACAGAAAAGAAACAGCAAATGAATCCTAAAGCCAGCAGAGGAAGGGCAATAGTAAACATTAGAGCAGAAATAAATGGTATACAAACCAAAAAATAAAATAAAATAAAATAAAAACGGATTGATGAGACTATAAGCTGGTTCCCTTAAAAAATTAATAAAATTTACAAAATCCAGCCAAACTTATCAAAAAGAAAAGAGAAAGCACCCAAATAAATAAAATCATCATTGAGAGAGGCGAGATCACAACCAACACTACAGAAAAACAAACAATTAAAAGAGAATACTGTGAAACATTATATGCCAACAAATTGGGAAATCTGGAAGAAATGGATAAATTCCCAGACATATAAACTACCAAAACTGAAACAAGAAGAAATAGAAAATTTGAACAGACCCAAAACCACAAAGACATTGAATCAGTAATCAAAAATTTCCCAACAAACAAAAGTCCAGGGCCAGACAGCCTCCCAAGGGAATTCTACCATTTAAAGAAGAGTTAATACCTATTCTTTTCAAACTGTCCCAAAAAATAGAAATGGAAGGCAGACTCTGGAACTCATTCTGTGAGGCCAGCATTAACTTGATTCCAAAACCAGACAAAGACCCCATTAAAAAGAAGTACAGGCCAATGTCCCTGATGAAAATGGATGCAAAAATTCTCAACAAGATACTAGCAAATCAATTCCACAAGTACATTAAAATAATTATTCACCATGATTAAGTAGAATTTATTCCCGGGGTTGCAACAGTGGTTCAATATTTGCATATAAATAAACATGATGCACTACATTAATAAAAGGATAAGACCCATATGATCTTCTCAATAGATGCATAAGAAGCATTTGACAAACCACAGCATTCATCCTTGACAAAAACCCACAACAAAGTATGAATAGGGGAACATACCTCAATATCACCAAGGCCATATACAAAAGACCCAAAGCTAATATCCTCCTCAATGGGGAAATACGGAGAGCTTTTCTTTTACCAGGAACAAGACAGGGATGTTCACTCTCACCATTGTTATTTAACATAGTATTGGAAGTTCTAGTTTCAACAATCAGAAAACAAAAAGAAATTAAAGGCATCCAATTCAGCAGGGAAGAACTCAAGCTTTCAGTATTTGCAGATGACAAGATACTCTGTACAGAAACCTTGAAAGAATCCACCAAACAACTTCCAGAACTATACATGAATTCAGTAAAGTTGCAGGATACAAAAATCAATGTACACAAGTCTGTTGCATTTCTATATACCAATAATGAAGCAGTAGAAAGAAAAATCAAGGAATCGATCCCATTTGCAATTGTACTAAAAATCGTAAGATACTTAGGAATAAACCTAACCAAAGAGGTAAAAGATCTGTACTCTGAAAACCATATAATACTTATGAAAAAAATTGAGGAAGACACAAAGGAAAAACATTCCATGCTCATGGATTGGAAGAAGAAATAGTGTTAAAATGTCTATATTACACAAAGTAATCTACACATTTAATGCAATCCCCATCAAAATACCACCAGCATTTTTCACAGAACTAGAACAAACAATCCTAAAATTTGTATGGAACCACAGAAGACCCTGAATAGCCAAAGCAATCCTGAAAAAGAAAAGCAAAATGGGACACATCACAGTTCTAGACTTTAAAATAGAGCTACCCTATGGCCCAGCAATGCACTAGTAGGTATTTACCCAGAGGATACAAAAATACTGATTTGAAGGGGCACATGCACATGCACATAGTAGCAGTACCCAAATTATGGAAAGAACCCAAATGTCCATCACTTGATGAATGGATAAAGATGATGTGGTGTGTATATATATTATACATACATACACAATGGAATATTACTCAGCCATGAAAAAGTATGAAATCTTGCCATTTGCAATAATGGATGGGGCTAGAGTACATTATGCTAAGTGAAATCAGTAAGAGAAAGTCAAATACAATATGATTTCATTCATATGTGGAATTTAAGAAACAAAAGAGATGAATGTAGGGGAAGGAAGAAAAAATGGGAGGCAAATCATAAGAGACTATTAACTACAGAGAAGCAACTGAGGGTTGCTAGAGGTGAGGTCAGTGGGGGGGGTAGGACAAATGCGTAATGGGTGTTAAGGAGGGCACTGTGATGAGCACGGAGTATTATTTTTTTAAGATTTTATTTCTTTCTTTATTTGAAAGAGAGAGCACAGAACAGGGAGCAGCAGAGAAAGAGGGAGAAGCAGGCTCCCCGCTGAGCAGGGAGTCTGATGCAGGGCTCAGTGGCAGAACCCTGGGATCATGACCCAAACCAAAGGAAGACACTTAACCGACTGAGCCACCCAAGCACCCCAAGGAAGGCATTTGTGATGAGCACTGGGTATTACATATAAGTGCTGAATCACTAAATTCTACTCCCAAAACTAATATTACATGTGTTAATTAACTAGAATTTAAATAAAAACTTAAAACATAAAAAATAAGTTTAAAAAGTAAAAAATAAACTTATTAAGAAGTGTTGAGAATAGTGATAATTGAGTATGTGTATGCTTGTGTATTTGAAAATATGCTAAGTACTAGTCCCCATATTCCTAAGCCTATTCAAACTTGCTTCATGTTAGAAGACATAACTGTCCTTGAACTGAAGGAATAAGTGCCACTTGATATTCAGAGTTAGACACCTTATATTTACCTGTGTTAGAAATACTAATAGCTGCAAATGCGAGGAATGTTAACAGTAGCCAAAAAATAGACATCATGCCATCCACAGAAATAATAAAGCAGACCTAAAAAAATAGAGATATACCATGTTTCCTGTAACATACCTTTATGAGATACAGTTAACATACAAATGAACTGAACATATTTAAACCATAAAATGATAATATTTGATATATAATACATCCTTGAAATCATCAACACAACCTCAACACCAAAATTATGAACATATCCAACTACCAGTTTCCTCATGTCCCTTTTATTTTTCAATTGTAGAAAAACACATAACATTAAAATTGACCATATTATCCATTTTTTGTATACAAGTGTTAACTATACACACAATGTTGTACAAAATGTCTCTACAACTTTTCATCTTGTAAAACTGAAACCCTATACCCATTAAACAAAAACTCCCCTATTCTTTGTACTCCTAGCCCCTGTCAACCATCATTCATTTTCTGTTCCTGAGTCTATTTTAGATGCCTAATATAAGTGGAATCATACAGTGTTTCTCTTTTTGTGATTGGCTTATTTCACAAGCATAATGTCCTCAAGGTTTATCCACATGGTAGCATATGACAGGATTTCCTTCTTTTTTAAAGTTAAATAATATTTTATGCATGAATATATTACATATATATTTTATGTACGTATATACCACAGTTTCTTTATCCATTCATCCATCAGTAAATGTTCAGGTTGCTTCTACATCTTCACTACTGTCAATAATACTGCAATGAACATGGGGCCACAAATATCTCTTCAAGATCCAGTTTTTAATTCTTTTGGTTATGTATTTAGAAGTGGGATGTTAAACCATATGGTAATCTTAGTTGTAATATTTTGAAGAATCTCCATATTGTTTTCCATAACATCTGTATCATTTTACATTACAACAGTATACAAGTGTTCCAATTTCTCTATATCCTTACCAACACTTGTTATTTTCTGATTGTTTGTTTGGGTTTTGTTGTTTATTTTGTTTTTATTTTTGTTTTGATAGTGGCCATCCTAATAGAGGTAAGGTGATAGATATTTCATTGTGGCTTTGACTTGCATTTCCCTGCTGACTAGTGATGTTGAGTATCTTTTCCCATACTTGTTGGCCATCGTATATCTTCTTTGGAGAACTGTCTACTCAAGAATATTGCCCAGTTTTTAATCAGATTACTTGCTATATTTTGTTGTTGAACTGTAGGAGTTCTTTAGATGTTCTAGATATTAACTCCTTATCAGATACATGGTTTGCAAATATTTTTCCCATTCAGTAGGTTGCCTTTTCACTCTGTTGACTGTTTCCTTTGTTGCACAGTTAAGTTTGATGTAATCCCATTTGTCTCCCTTTCCTTTCATTGTTTGTGCTTTGGGTGTCATATCTAAGAAATCATTGCCAAATCTAATATCATGAAGGTTTTTCCCTAATGTTTTCTTCTAAGATTTTTATAGTTTCAAATATTACATTTAGGTTTTTAATCCAACTTAGGTTAACTTTCATGTATGGTGTAAGGTAAGAATCCAGCTCCATTTTTTGCATATAGGTCCACAGTTTTCCTAACACCATTTGTTGAAGAGATTAACCTTTGCCCATTGTGTACCCTTGGCATACTTTTGAAAGACCATTTAACCATATACAATGAGGGTTTATTTCTGGGTTCTCCATTCTATTCCATTGGTCTCTATATGTCTTTATGCCACTACCATACTGTTTTAATTACTGTAGCAAGTTTTGAAATCAGGTGTGAGACCTCCTTTATTTTTCTTTCTAAGATTGTTTTCACTATTCAAGATCCTTTGAGATTCAATGTGAATATTAAATTTTTTTCTATGTCTGCAAAATGCCATTAGGATTTTGATAGGATTTGCATTGAATCTGTAAATCCCTTCAGATAGTATATTTAAATAATATGATGTTTCCCAATCCACAAACTTATGATGTCTTCCCATTTCTTTGTGCCTTCTTTAATTTCTTTCAGCAATGTTTTATGGTTTTCAGTGTACAAGTCTTTTGCCCCATTGGTTAAGTTTATTCCTAAATATTTTTATGTTACTGCAAATGAGATTGCTTTCTTAATTCCCATTTAAGATTGTTCATTTTTAATGTATGAAAGAAATACAACTGATTTTTATGTGTTAATTTTGCATCCTGCAACCTCACTAAATTTGTTCATTAGTTTTAACAGGTTTTTTTTATGGAATCTGTAGGGTTTTCTCCCTATTAGTTCATGTCATCTGTGAACATGGATAATTTCACTTCTTTTTTTTATGATCTGAATGACTTTTATTTTTTTCTTTCCTAATTACTCTATGACTTCCACTGCTATAATGAAGAAGTGATGAGAGAGGGAATCCTTGCCTTATACTTGGCCTTAGAAACAAAACTTTTAGTTTTTCACCATTAAGTATGACATTAGCTGTGGGATTTTAGTATTTGGCCTTTATCAAATTGAAATAATTTCCTTCTGTTCCTAGTTTGTTGATGGTTTCTATCATGAAAGGGCACTGAATTTTATGAAATGCTTTCTCTGCACTGAGATGATCATATGGTTTTTGTCCTTCCTTCTATTAATATGGTGTATTATAATGACTAGTTCTCGTATGTTGAGCCATCTTTATATTGCAGGAATAAATCACACTGGGGTATAATCATGGTGTGCATAACCTTTTTTTTGAGAGAGAGAGAGTGCGTGTGAGTGGGGGCTGGAGTTGGAGGGGCAGAGGGGGAAAAGAGGAGCCCAACAGAGCTTGATCTCATAACCTGAGATCATGACCTGAGCCAAAATCAAAAGTCTGATGATTAACTGAGTGAGCCACCCAAGTGCCCTAGTGTATAATCCTCTTAATGTATTGTTGAATTCAGTTTGCCAGTATTTTGTTACGTATTTTTGTATCAATATTAACCAGGGCTATTGTTATGCCATTTTCTCACAGTATTCGTTAGATTTTCATATCAAGGTAATGCTGGGCTCAAAAAATGAGTCTGAAAGTGTGCCTCCTCTTTAATTTTTTAGAAAAGTTTAAGAAGTATTGGTGTTAGTTCTTCAAATGTTTGGTAGAATTCTCCAGTGAAGCTATTTTCTTTTTGAAAAGTTTTCATTACTGCTTCAATCACACCTCATTAGCAATAGGTCCATTTGAGCTTTTTATTTCTTCATGATTCAGTATTTGTAGTTTATGTTTCTAGAAATTTGTCCATTTCTTATAGGTTGTACACTTTGTTGAAGAATAATTTTTCATTGTATTCTCTTATGATCTTTTTTTATTCATGTGACATCAGTTGTAGCCTCTTTAATTTTTAATTTTATTTATAAAATAAGTTTTCTTTTTTCTTAGTCTAGGTAAGGATTTGTCTATTTTATCGACCTTTTCAAAAATTGACTCAGTTTCATTGGCTTTTAAACTTATTTTCTATTTTATTTATTTTGCTCTAATTTTTTTTACTTAAGCTAATTTTTTTTAGTTTATTCTTTTTCTAATAACTGAATTACTAACTAAAGTTAGGCTGCTTGAGATCTTTCTTCTTTTATAATGTAGGCATTTATCACTATAAACTTCCCTTTTAACAATGCTATTAGTGTCTCCCTTAAGTTTTGGTGTGTTTTATTTTCATTATCACTTGTTTCCGATATTTTCTAATTTTCTTTGTGATTTATTTTTTACTTATTTGGTTGTTTAAAAGTGTGTTGTTTAGTTTCCACATATTCATGAATTTTTTAGTTTTTCTTTTGCAATTGATTTCTAATTTCATTCCACTGTGGTTACTTGGAAAAGATACTTGGTATGATTTCAATCTTCCTAAATTTGTTAAGACTTGTTTTGTAGCCTAAAATGTGATCTATCCTCAAGAATGTTTCATGGCACTCGAGAAAAATGTGTTTTCTACTATTGTTGGGTGGAGTGTTGTGTATGTGACTGCTAGGTCCAGTTGGTCTATAGTGTTGTTCAAATCTTCTACTTCCTTCTTTATCATTGTCTGATTGATATATATGTTACTAAAAGTGAGTTTTAAAATCTCCTACTGTCATTGTGTTAACTATTTCTCTCTTCAGTTCTGTCAATGTTTACTTCATATATTTGGATGCTCTTTTGTTAACTGAATATATATTTATAATTGTTATATCTTCCTAATGAACTGATACTTTCAGCAAAATATGATGTATTTCTTTGTCACTTGTAACAGTGTTTGATTCAAAGTCTATTTTGTCTAAGTATGGCCATCCATGGTCTCTTTTGATTACCATTTACATGGAATATGTTTTTTTTTTAAGATTTTATTTATTTATTTGACAGAGACACAGCGAAGGAGGAAATACAAGCAGAGGGAGTGGAAGAGGGAGAAGCAGGCTTCCTACAAAGCAGAGAGCCTGATGTGGGGCTCAATCCCAGGACCCTGGGATCATGACCTGGGCCGAAGGCAGACACTTAACCAGAGTCACCCAGGCACCCCTGGAATATCTTTTTCCATCCTTTCATTTTCAGCCTATCTATGTCCTTATTCTAAAGTGAATATTGTGGAGTGACATCATCATCATGACATAATAAAAGTTTTCTTCCATCTTCCCCACTAAGAACACAAATTTAGATAGTTGTCCACAGAGGAGAGAGCCTTTGTAGAAGTTCAGGAGTTGAGTGGAGAAGTTCCAACACAAACTGGGGCAAAAAAATCTGACACTGGATACACTGAAAAGAATAAGAGGAACAGTTCCATTTTACCCACATTACCCCTTCCCCAAGGCAGCACATCTCAGTGTCATGAGAGACCCCTTCACCCATGACTTCTCTCATGAAGAAAAGTGAGAACCTGTGAATGAGAACCCAGCATCCTCAGCTATGTAGGTCACTGTCAAAGAGATTCACTTCTTTTTCCCTTATTCCTCAGAATACTGAGGTGTGCTACATGACTAAATGGCAGGGAGTAGCTATGAGAAGAGCACACAGAACTCTTAGAAGGGATGCAGATCCAACTAACTTCACCGTGGACTCCATCAGGAAGCCTACCTATAAGGCACTAAAGAGGCCTCACCAGAAGAAATCCCAGATGGCCCATGAGCACCCCCAGTGTTCTGTGGATAAGGTACACAGAACGTTGTACACTTGAGGCCATCAAGAACAATATTTGCAGATAGATACTGATCTTGTGCAGAAAACTAGCCCAACTCTGCAGGACTGAGAGAATCCACAGAAAACTGTGCATACATACAGCACCACTCAAGGAAAAACAAAGGGAAGCTGTCAGGATTCAGCCTGGTTTTGCTGGACTTAGAAAAGATATACAAGCTTAAGAAGTCCTCCATAAGAGGGAACAAAAAGTGTGAAGCAGTCCTATCCATAGAGAAGAACTGAGAGCCTCAGGACACCTAACAGTAGGGCTGCAGACTTTCTCTCCCAAAGCCTGTCAGTAAAGACTAGAGGAGGTGACTTCTTCAAATGTAAGACACCAGTACAAGCTATCAAGGATGTGACATTCAAGAAACCATGACACCATCAAAAAAAATCATAATAATTTTCCAGTAACTACCCCGAATTTATGGAGATCAGTTATTTACCCAATAAAGAATTCAAAATAGGTGTTTTAAGTAAGCTCAGTGAGCTACGAGAAAAAAGAGAGAGACAATTAAATGAGATCAGGAAAACAAGATAAAAACAAAATGAGAAGTTGACAAGGATGTAGATATCACTCAAAAGAACCAAACAGAAATTCTAGAGCTGAAGAGCACAATGAATGAAGTGAAAAATACATTAGGGAACATCAATAGCAAAAGACTACATCAAGTCGAAGAAAAAAATCTGTGAAACAGAAGACAGGCCTTTGAAATTATACAGTCCGAGGAGAGAGAGAGAGAGAGAGAGAGAGAGAGAGAGAGAGAAAGCATACACAAACTATATATCATTAAGTTCTGTCAGGTGGGGAGCCAAACTGAATGGGAGCCCACCTGAGCATTCCAGGTACCTCCATTTTGGGCCACCTTCCCTCAACTATCCCCAAAAATCTTCATTTTCTTCTCTAACTGCAGACCTTAGTATGGCTTCTTCCATACTGTTTGGAGGAATATGACATATTCTTTCATACAACTTGGAGGAATACCTCCATACTATGTGGTTTCCTCCACACTACCTTCATGTATACCACAGACTGTACCACCTTCACCTACCTCATGCCCCCAATAGGGAAAGAAAGGAGAAAATACACAATTTATGTACTATTAAAGTCTCCAAAAGGAGAAGAGAGATAAAAGGGAGCAGAAAGTTTATTTAAAAAATAATGGCTAAGAACTTCCCAAATATGGGTAGAGATGTGGACATACAAGTTCAAGAAGCGAATCAGTCACCTCAAAATTTCAAAACAAAACAATCATCTCCAAGGTACATTATAATTAAACTAATATCAAAGAAAAAGAGAATTTTTAAAACAGCAAGAGAAAAAAAGTCCTCGATATAATGGAAGATAGTGGATTTCTTGGTAGAAACTTGCAGGCCAGGAAAAAATGGAATGACATATTCAAATCCTTTCTGAAAGAAAAACACTGCTAACCAAAAATGCATCATCTGGCAAAGTACTCCTTCAGAAATGGAAAGATAAAGACGATTCCCTCCCCCCCAAAAAAAAACAAAACCTGGGGGAATTTATCACCACTAGGCTTTACAAAAAATGCCAAAAAGAGTTCTTCAAGCTGAAATGAAAGGATACTAACTTGAATATGAAAACAAATGAAAGTATAAAATACACTGGTAAAAGTAAGCATACACTCAAATTAATAATACGCTAAAATTGTAATATGGTAATGTGTTAAGCATTTAACTCTAGTATAAAAGTTAAAGGACAAAAGTATAAAAATCACTACAGCTAAAATTTGCTAATGAATTTGCAATATAAAAAGATGTAAACTGACATCAAAAACAAAAACGGGGGAGAGAAAAAGGGTAGAAGTTTTATATGTGATTGAAGTTGTTTTCTATGAGATCTTTTATGTATGCCTCATGGTAATCACAAAACAAAACCATATAATAGATACACAAAAAATGAAGAGATGAGACTCAAACAAAGCCCATCACTACAGAAAATCATCAATTCCTGAAGGAAGACAGCAGGAGACAAGGAAAGAAGAGAACTACAAAATGTCATAAAACAGTTAATGAGATGATATTAATTAAGTCCTCACTTATCAATAATTACTTTGAACGTAAATACTTTGAATGTAAATGTATTAAATTTTCCAATCAAAAGGAACTGGAGGGTATTATGCTGAGCGAAGTAAGTCAATCAGAGAAAGACAATTATCATATGATCTCTCTGATATGAGGAACTTGAGAGTCAGGGTGGGGGCTCATGGGGGGTAGGGAGGGAAAAATAATGAAACAAGATGGGATGGGGAAGGAGACAAACCATAAGAGACTCCTAATCTCACAAAACAAACTGATGGTTACTGGCGGGGGGGGAGGGTAGGGATAGGGTGGATGGGTTATGGACATTGGGGAGGGTTTGTGCTTTGGTGAATGCTGTGAAAGATGTAAGCCTGATGATTCACAGACCTGTACCCCTGGGGCAAAGAATAAAAAAATAAAAAAATTTAAAAAAAGTCATAATATGGCTGAATGAACAAAGAAACAAGACCCAACGATATGCTGCCTACAAGAGACTCATTTCAGCTTAATGGACACACAAAGGCTCAAAGTGAAGTGACAGATAAAGATACTCAATGCAAATGGAAACCAAAGTAGAACAGGGATAGCTATACTTATACCAGTCAAAATAGACTTTAAGTAAAAACTGGACCTAGAATAAATGGATACATTCCTAGAGACATATGAACTACCAATACTGAATCATAAAGAAATAGAAAAATCTGAAGAGATCAATAATCAATAAGGATTGGTATTCAAATGGTAATCAGAAACTCCCCAACAACAAAAGCCCAGTACCTTATTTCACTGGTGAATTCTACCATGTTTTAAAGATTTAATGCCAATCCTTCTCAAAGTCTCCAAAAAAACTGAAGAGGAGGGAATGCTCCCAAACTCATTTTATGAAGCCAGCATTACTCTGATACTAAAGACAAATAAGGACACTACAGGAAAAGAAGATTACAGGTCAGTATCCTTGATAAATACAGATGTAAAAAATACTCTATGAAATACTAGCAAACCAAATTCAACAGCACAATTTAAAAACTATACACCAGGATCAAGTAGGATTATCCCTGAGATCCAAGGATGGTTCAACATATGCATATGAACAAATGATATACACCATAGAACTAGAATGAAAGACAAAAATAATATGATCATCTCAGCAGATGCAGCAAAAGCATTAGCAAAATTTAACATCCTTTCATGATAAAATCTCTCAACAAACTAGTATAGATGGAATGTACCTCAATATAATAAAGGCCAAATATGACAAAGCCACAGCTAACATCACACCCAATGGGGAAAGACAGAAACTTTACCTCTAAAATCATGAACAAAATAAGGATGGCCACTCTCACCACTTTTATTCGGCATACTACTGTAAGTACTGTGTAAGTACAGAGCAATTAGGCAAGAAAAAAAATAAAAGGCATCCCAATCAGAAAGGAAGCAGCAAAACTGTCTCTATTTGCAGTAGATATAATCTTACATATAGAAAATCCCAAAGACTGTACCAAAAAACTACTACAACTAATAAACAAATTCAAAAGTTGCAGGATACAAAATCAACATACAAAATTTTCTATAAACAATGATCATTCTGTAAAAGTAATTAAGAAAATAATCCCATTTATAATAGCATCAAAAGCAATAAAATACTTAGGAATAAATTTAATCAAGGAGGTGAAATATTTCTACCCCCAAAACTGTAAGACACTGATGAAAGAAACCAAAGAAAGAACAAATAAATGGAAAGATATCCCATGTTCTTGAGTCAAAAGAATTAATATTGATAAAATGTTTACACCACCTAAGGCCATCTATAGATTCAAGGCAATACCTTTCAAAATTCCAGTGACATTTTTCGCATATTAAAAAAAAAATCCTAAAATTGGTATGGAACCACAAAAGACTCCAAATAGCCAAAGCAATCCTGAGAACAAAGAACAAAGTCCTTTGATGGCATCATACTTCGTGATTTCAAATTGCATTAAAAGGCTATAATAATTAAAACAGCATAGTAATGGCATTAAAGTAGACACATAAATCAATGGAAAAGAATAGAGAGCTCAGAAAGAAACCTATGCATATATGGTCAACTAATATTTGACAAAAGATCCAAGAATACTCAATGAAGAACAGTCTCTTCAATAGATGGTACTGAAAAAACTAGATAAGCACATGACAAAGAAAGAAACTGGACCCCTATTTTATACCACCCACAAAAATTAACTTGAAATGGATTAAAGACTTAAATGTAAACCTGAAACTATAAAATTCCTAGAGGAAAACATAGGAGAAAATCTCCGTGACATCAATCTTTGGTCTTGGCATTGATTTGGGGGTTGTAATATTAAAAGTGCAAGCGACAAAAGCAAAAATTAGTAAGGGGAACCACATCATAATAAAATACTTCTGTACAGCAAAAGAAACAATCAGCAAATGAAAAGGCAGCCTACAGAATGGGAGAATATATTTACAAGCCACCTAACTAATAAAGAGTTGAAATCCAATATATAAAAGGAACTAATATAATTCAATAGAAAAAATAACCCATTTAAAAATGGGCAAAGACACTTTTTCCAAAGAAGACATACAAATGGCCAATGGATACATAAAAGATATTCAACATCACTAATCATCAGGAATATGCAAATCAAAACCATAATGAGGGATGATCTCACACGTGCTACAATGACTATCATCAAAAAGACGAGATAAATACTCATGAGGATATGGGGGAAAAAAGGGACACTTGCACACTCTTGGTGGGAATGTAAACTGGTACAGCCACTATGGAAACCAGTGAAGAGGGATGGGGTGACCCGGTGATGGGTATTAAGGAGGACACACGTGGTACTGAGCACTGGGTGTTACGCACAACTGGTGAATCACTTAACACTACATCAAAAACTAATGATGTACTATATGTTGGCTAATTGAACAAAATAAAAAAATAAAATAAAAATAATAAATTAACTAAAAATAGAACTACCATATAATCTAGCATTTCTGCTTCTGGGTATATATCTGAAGGAAATAAAATTATTGACTCAAAGAGATATCTGCACTTCCATATTCATTGCAGCATTACTCACAATGGTCAAAACATGGAAACAACCTGTGTCCAGTGATGGATGAAAGGATAAAGAAAATGTCATATATACACACACATTCACAATGGAATATTATTCAGCCATAAAAAGAGGGAAATTCTGCCATTTACTACAACACAGATGACTTTTATTTCTTTTCCCTATGAATATAAAACAGGAGCTTTGTTCCAAGGCACAGTTAAATTACTTGGGAAAAATCTGATAGTTTCATTCTTATACTTAAAATCTTTTAGGTAGCAAAAAATCCTATTTTGACTGGGACTTACTATGCTCTATTACTAAGGCAAAACCCATTTGGATATTCTCCCCAGTGGTCCTGTGAATAAGATCTTCCATTCTGGCTAGTGAAGGCAGACACCATTACTGGCCCTTTGCAAGTGCTGCTACTGATCTCTCTAATCCATTCAAAGTGATTTTTCTCTCCAGCCTCGAGGAGTCTCCTCATACACATGCAGTGTTCAGTGCTTCCCAAATACCCAAGTGGTACCCTTTGCAGATCTCAGGAGTCCTCTCTGTGCAGTTCTCTCCTCTCCAGTATTCTACTCTGAAAGCTTTAGTTGCCCTTATCTCCCAGAATCCTTAACTCTGCCACCTCAACTTAAAAGTCTCCAGGGCATGTCTTTCTGCACTGTGGTCTGAAAATTGTCTCAAGGTAATCAACTGGAAGCAGTCATAAGGGACTTCACTTATCTCTTGTCTTTCATGAATAAATGTCCCTTCATTGCCTGGTGTTGGATATCTTGAAAACCATTATTTCATATTTTTTCAGGTTTTTTAATCGTTTCAGGTAGGTAGATAAATATGGTTCCCGCTCCATCTTTTTCAAAAATAGAAGTGATCCTACAGTGTCTATTAATGATAAAATTCCACAGTATCAAGAGAGCAAACCTCCCACAAACTAATCTATGTCAATGAAATTCCCAATTAAAATAGCAACAAAATTTTTTAAGTAGAAATACTGATTCTGAAATCTATATGGGAGCTAAAGGTCTGATCAAAACAAAACTACTATAACCCTGTCATGCTTTATCTTCATACATTGTTTATTTGCCTTCATAGTACTTACCAGCACTTGACATATTGTCTTTATCTCTTTTTGTTATGTTTTTCCTATCTTCATCACCTCACTACAATTTAAGATATATGAGAAGAGAAATTTTGTTTTGTTCACTGCTACATCCTCATATATAATACAAAGACATGAAATAATCATTTACTGAACAAAAAATACATGTCAAGACAATTCTGAAAAAGAAAACTTGGATTTTGGCTTACCAGGTATCAAGACAGTAGAAAGCAATAGCCAGATGATTTGGTTATTACTGTATGAATACACAAAGAGATCAATGGAATGATAGGGAGCCCAGAGGAACCCCTTATCATATATAAAATTTGGCCAACATATGATATTAGTAGCATTACAAATAAGTTATTAAAGGATGGAATTTAGTTCATAAATGTTCAGAAAATTGGTTCTTATAGAAAAAATAAGTCTCTTCCTCATATACATGTTCCCTTTGTACTATGTACAAAAATAGATGCTTTATGTTTTGAAGACCTAGATATTACTGAAAAAAAAACTTTTAGGAATAGAGAAGAATATCTGAGTATTCTTCCATGAGTCCATGGAAGCAAGAGATTTTTTAGATATAACACAAAAGCACATCTTATAAAAAGAAAGGTCAATAACTTTGAATATGTAAGAATGTAAATCTTTGATAATACAAAGGCAAAGCATATAGTAAAAATATCAGATCCAAAAAGTAATATTTGAAATTTACATAAGAGTCAAAGCATTGGTTTTAGTAATATATGAAAGTCCTACCAAAAAATTTACATATATGAGGAGCCTGGGTGGCTCAGTTAGTTAAGTGTATGACTCTTGATCTTGGCTCAGGTCATGATCTAAGGGTCATGAGATCAAGCAACACATCTGGCTCTGCACTCAGCGCAGAATCTGCTTGGGATTCGCTCTATCTCCCTCTTCCTCTGCTCCTCCCACAGCTTGCGTGTTCTCTCTCTCTGTGTGTCTCTCTCTCTCAAATAAATAAATAAAAATCTTTTTTAAAAATTTACACATATAAATAAGCCAATGAGAAAATGAGCAAAAGATATGGACAGGAAATTCACAGAAGAGAAAACTTGGACAGTCAACAAATACATACAAAAATACTTCCCTTTATGCATAACCAAAAAATAAAAAACCAAATATAATATGCTATTTCATACCCACAAAACTGGCAAAATTGAAGTCTGACAATATCAAGTATTGGTAAGAATGTGGGAGATGCAAGCTCTCCACACTGCTGAATACTATAACTTGGCACAACTATTCTTTTTTTTTTTCTTTTTTGGCACAACTATTCTGAAGAGCAATTCTGCACTCTCTAGTAAAGTTAAAAATGTCCCCATTCCATAATTCAATAATTTTATCTCTAGATTTATGTCCTAGATAAACTCTTGCACATATGTACCAGAATAAATGTAAAAGGAAGTTTATTTGTTCACATAACATTTTGGAAACATTTACATGTAGTCAGTATAGAGACTAGATCAATAAAATGTAGTGTAGTGATACAACAGAGCAGGGTTTCTCAAGTGCAGATCAAGGAGAGACTTAAGCCCTGTGACCTAAAGCTTTCATTATATGTAATGAATTAACATCTTCCTATACATTTAGAATGATACTCACCATCCTTGTGAGAATTGAAAAAAGAACCATTCAAACCATTATCTTAGGTTTATGTTGAAGAACCCTACTTGAGAAAAGTTACTACACGGCAATTAAATTCAGTTAACTTGAACTATATGTATCAGTATGGACAGATTCCATAAAAACATAAGAAAGACCAAGTTTAAAAAACCAAAATGCAGGGTACTTGGGTGGCTCAGTCGGTTAAGCATCTGACTCTTGATTTCGGCTCAGGTCATGATCTCAGGGTGATGGGATTGACCCAAGTAGTCAGGCTCCATACACAGCAGGGACTCTACTTGAGATTCTCTCTCTCCCTCTCCCTGTGCCCCTCCTCCCACTCATGCTTGCCCTCTCTTTTTCAAATAAATAAGTCTTTGAGAATAAAACCAAGATGCAACAAGACACATATAATATGAAAGCACTCATGTAAAATTTAAAAACATAACATAGTGTTCAATATTTTTTGGATATTAGCTAAATATATAGTAAAAAATATAAAAATACAAACTGGAATGATACACATTAATGAAGGCAGTATTTGGGGAAAAAGATGGAATGAGGAAATTTGGAAAAAAAGAAGGAATGAGGGAACTTAGGGATAAAGAAGAAATGAGATAGAAAAGCCAACTTCAACTTTATAAGTAATATTTTATGTATTTCATATATAAAATACAGGGACCCTTGAACATCATGGCAGTTAGGGACAATACCACCCATGCAGTCGAAAATCTGTGTATAAATTTTGACTCCCCAAAAACTTAACTAACAATACACTACCACTGACCTTAGCCTAAGCCTACTATTGAGCCTTACAGATAATATAAAGTCAATTAATACATTTTTTATGTTATATGTATTATATTCTTACAATGAAGTAAGCTAGAGAAATGAAAATGTTATTAAGGAAATCCTAAGGAAGAGTAAATATATTTATAGTACTATACTGTATTTACTCAAAAAAAACTGCATATAAGTGGACCTACACCGTTTAAACCCATATTGTTCAAGGGTCAACTGTATATGTAAGCAACAATGTCAAAATATTAACATTCATGGAAGTCATTCCCTATAGGTTTTACAACTTTTCAACAATCTATAGTGGAATTTCAATAAAAATTCTACATATCACCAAAAAAATTAACATTCATTTATTCTGGGTATTGGACAGATAGCGTTTAAGAGCACTTCCATATTAACTTATACCAAATTTTTTTTAAAATTAAAATAAAACTTTGCCTAGAGCTTTTATAAGAGAAAAAAAAAGCAAATAAACTAGTAAGTCTCAATTCCTTTCCCTCTTTTCCTACACTCACTAACTTACTGATCTGTCAGAAGTGTTTTATAGAAAAGAAGGCCATTCTATTGTTTTTCTATATCCTGTCATTCAGTACACAAAAGCCTGACTCTGTTGTCATTCTTGAGTGTCAGAGGGCTGCAAACACTAGAACAGCTTTTCACAATAACCCGCTGGCTGGGAAACGTGAGCAGACAAAGAAAGGAGAAAATTAACTCTGGTTTCTGGCCAAAATGATTTGCTTATGATAAACAAAATAGACAATTTCCAGTTCCCACCCCATAGCAGATTAAGACCACCTGTTGTTAATTCTCTTCAAATTATTTGATAGTTCTTATGCCTTTATGTTTCTCAGTTATGTCATTACTCTTCATTTTTATTTTAACCCATGCAGCACTATTTGTTATTCCTCAGCTTTCGACTTTAAGAGTCAACACTTCTTATTTCTGCCTCTCTCATCCTAAAATTTAGACGAGATTGTAAAACTCTGATCTTGTTACTCCTTAACAAATGATGTCCAACTTAACACGAAGCATTTGACTTTGCCTGAAACAGCACGTTGACTTTGCTCCCTGTGTCTACTCCAGGAGTGGAAGATGCTGGCTCTTCTATACCGGAGCTAAGTGACGCTTTCTCACAATTCCACACTGCCTCTTGTACCACTGAGGGGCCCAGCAGGCAAGAGAATAAACTTGTATTAGCTCACTGAGCTACAGAAAAGTAGACGGGTTATGGGGTGAAATAAACATTAAGAGACGCAGAAATTAGCAAAAAGGGGAAGGTATTACCACTCCTAGAGCTAAAGAGGCAAGGGAAAGGAACTTTTTTACAGAACCTGGTGAGTATACCATGTGGGAAAAGGGCTACTCCCTGAACCTGTAGTCTTGCAAGGATTCAGCTGCTACTAGAAGTCGTGCTGAGAAGAAATAGGGCAACCTGTCTCTCCTCTTGCCCTCAATCACCTGCCCAAGTCTCTCTCTGGCCAAGCCCACCAAAAGCCAGTCAGAAAGGTACCTAGGTGACACAGGCCTTAGGTGTGAGCATTCTGAAGCTCAAAACTGGCTCCACAGTTATGAAGATTGGTTTTATGGAGGAAGGGAAAACAGAATAAGTAACTAGCACATCCCTGAAAACCTGGTGTTTCCATCTCCATAAAAACCCTTCCTCCTTTTAAGCTCATGTTATCTGATTATGCCACCCACTACCATTTATTAATGCTGTTATCTATCTGTGTCACTTCACTACAACTCCTACCATCATCATAGCCAAGTTCCCTGTGTATGTGGATGATCCTTCTGACAACCCAGCTTCCAAGTTTTTTTACCTCAACAACAACAGCATGTATCTATGCCCTATTTCAGCATCCCACAGTAAGCTACTGACCACAGTCCTGTATCTCACACTGGGTGGTATTGCCTTTACTAACAAAGAGGAAACTGGTTATCAATGAGACATGAACGTCCTCAGTTTCCCATTTTCAAACATACTTGCATCCATTCTCCCTTCTTCCTCCAGTTTCAAAGAATAGGTTCTTTCTCCCCTTCAAAGTAATCTGTATAACTGTATTCTTTATCTGATCCCCTCCTGTCTCTTTCAGGACTTCACTCCATCAATTACATTCTTTGTTTCTACTATCCCTTCCCCATAGACTGTATGTGGTCTCAAGTCCCTCTCACTTAAGAAAAAAAGAAAGAAAGAAAGAAAGAATAGTTCCACTGACCTAATCTTCTCTCATTGCTATCCTGCTTCTCTTCTTAGCAAGTTCCTCCCAAGAGCGTACACTTCTTTCTCTACTTTCATATGTTCTCTCCAACTACTTAACCCTCAGCAATCTGTCTTAACTCACCCAAATGAACCAGCTCTATAAAATAATGATTTCAAAGTGTTAAATCCAGTGAATATTATTCAGTGTCTTTGTGTGACATTTGATGTTGCTGGCTATTCCCATTTCCATTCTTTACTTTCATGACTTCTAACATAACACTCCTTCCTTAGCTTCTTATCTATCGCTTTTCCCTCTTTGTTTCCTTACTACATCTACAAGCTGTAGCTACTCCTTAAATGTTAATGTTCCTAAAGGTTCTGTCCTTGGCCCACTTCTGTCACTCGACATGATACTCCTAGTCAGTGTTATGCTTCATTATCTCAGACCTTCAGCTACCACTACATGCTGATGGCTTTCAAATTCCTGCCTCCAGCCCAAACCTTATTTCCAACTTCCAGATGCCACACATCTATCTAACAAATACTATAATGGTACCTTCCATGCTCTAGGCACTGAGCTTTACAAATATAAATTCATTTAATCCCATAAAAACCCTATAAGGTAGGCAAAGAAGAGGAAAACTGAGGCACTGACAGGTTATATAACTTGCCCAAGATCATATAATTAGTAATTGGTGAAGGCAGGAATGAACTCAGCCTATGTTGAACTCCAGAGTCCATGTTGTCAACCATTAGGCTGTCCTACTGTTATATAAGTTCCTGATATCTTCATTTTGATGTCCCTTAAGTATCTCTAACTCACCACATCCAAAACTTAACTCAACACCTCTCTCTAAAAATTGGTTCTTCCCAGATGAACTAACACTAGGCAGGCAAATATTCAGAGACCCCTTAAAATTAATTTTTTTCATTATTTTTTCAATATTTAATTACATATGATGTGAGAAATTGATTTAATAAACATGCATACTTCATTATACAGAGACTACATATATCCTTTGACACAATATAACATTTTGAAATTCTTTTTAAAGATTTAATTTATTTATTTGACACAGAGAGAGAGATCACAAGTAGGCAGAAGGGCAGGCAGAGAGGGGGAAGAGGGAAGCAGGCTCCCTGTTGAGCAGGGAGCCCGATGTGGGGCTCAATCCCAGGACCCTGAGATCATGACCTGAGCCGAAGGCAGAGGCTTAACCCACTGAGCCACCCAGGCGCCCCACATTTTGAAATTTTTTTAAATTGTCTTTTACTTTATAGCTCTCCATCACTCTAAAATAAATGACCATTAGTAAGGATGAAGTTTCACTTCTGTAGATATGGTTAAAGTCTTTTTAAAGTACACTTACAAAAGTTTTTACTGTTTTGATTTATAGGTCTGCAAAATATTTTGTCATCACTTTTTGAGAAGTAACATTTTACATAGATAAGGTCAAATAAGTCAGATGTTACTTGACATGGGTGTTTCTGGATCCAATAGGTCAGACTCTCTCTTCACATATGTGATAGAGTCTTAAAGTAAACCAAAATTACTATAGAAATAAACTTTGTTAACATATCAATGTATGTTTTATCCATCTACACTCTGTATAAGATTGTAGGTAAATTCATCTTAATGAGCTATGCTAAATGCTCCTAAAACCACAAGCCAGATTTACAAGTAAAATTCCTTAGCACTTTTCCTACATTATATGAAACATAGAATCAGTTATAATTAGAATCACGAGGACAAATAAACTCACTGTTCATTTTTGTATATATTCCCTGCAATATAATTTGGTTTCATATTGCTAACTGAAGTGTAACAGGCCACCTAGCAAGATTATAGCACTGTCAGCAATTAGCCAAATATTATTTTGGTGTGTGTGCTATAGTATGATTTCTACAAAAAGAACACTTCAATCAATCAATGTTCAGTAACAAATTCTTGAACATAATTTTCTGACATAGCAGAGACTCTGTGTTGTTCTACCTTATTTTTAACTTTAAGTTCAAGAAAATTTATAACAGAATAAGAGAAATAAAAATATTTCACTAATTTACTTCTACTCATCAAAGCTGAGCACATCCTCTAAAATTAAAAAAAAAAAATCTTGGGGTGCCTGGCTGGCTCAGTCAGTGGGGTATGCAACTTGTGATCTCAGAGTCTTGAGTTCAAGTCCCACACTGGATATAGAGGTTATTAAGAAAAATAAATTTTTTAAAAATACTTTAAAAAATGTTGGTAAGTTTTTGCTACTTTTTTCAGTACTTGTCAACCCATCAACCATTTGATAGACATATTAAGATGTTTACATTTTAGCTAATAAAATAAATAAATATAATAAAACACCTGTTCCAGGTAAGCAGCATCTTGCCATGCTTTAGTTAGTATCAGAATAGTGGTTGACAGTAGATGCTGGCTTCAGGTGACTCATATGGCTGCTCTCAGGCTTGGGGACAAGACTTGTGACTACCCCCTTGAATGCATGTTTCCCATCATTCCTCAAAGGGAAGAGGATGGCATCGGTGAAGAGTTGTGTTTATTTCTCTTCCACGTGGTATTTAGTTTACCAAGACTGGGATCAATTCCAATTTAAGTGATTGTGTGTGGAAACCTGAGTCTTTAACTGGCACCATACCTGCGATTTATAATTATGGTATATTAGGATCTTTTATAGATTGATGCCCTGAGCAGCACTCACAGGTCTGACTCATCACCTAACTTCATTCTCTTCATTTTGTGGACTGTAAAAACTAACCAATTTTTCCAAGACAGAAATCAGACAATCATAAAAACTTATCTGTCTCTCCAGAAAGTTGTGCAGGCATTGATTCATTGAGTCCATTAAGGAATCCAAAGAGATCTGGGTGAAACTGACATTGTCCACGATGCAAATATTAATATTTTCCAAATTTACCTTTTTTTAAAGAAATAAAATGTTATAGTTAAAACTAAAAAATAATAACTTATCTGTCTCTCAATCTCCTTCCTGAATTCAGCATATTACCAAGTTTTGGGGCTATCCTGTCTGCTGTACGTCACCAATATATATCTTATTGGGAGTGGTTATACACCATGCCCTCTCCCTGTCTCTTCAACTCTAAGCTCTTGAAGCCCTTGTCTTCTTCTTTAGCCCCAATCTCCAAGGCAGTGCCTGCCTTCTAGCGCATGTTTCGTAAATAATCACTGAAAGAAAGCATGCGTAAATGAGTATATCTCTGAGCTGACAACAGGAAAATTGTCCAGAAGGTAATGATAGACATGGAGGAGCATGACACAATTATTTGAAAATAAACTTGGATATGTAACATTAAAAATAACCATAGCTACCTCTTTCTTGAAGACCAGGATATCAACAACAAACAACAAATAACATTTTTGGAATGATTCCCACTAAAAACATGTGAAAACAACCACACCAGTCTTAACTTAGACCTGGATTGTCCATAAGGTCTGGTTCCTCCAGGTGAGGAAGGTGTAGACTAATGCTACAGCTTATGGTACAAAAAAGTCAGACTCTTTGTATCTGTGATGGAGTTTTAAAGTAAACTGAAATTATGTAACAAATACTGTAACACATAAGTGCATGTTTGATCCACTTAGATTCTATAATAAATGCATAGAAAATGAGATACAATTTAACAAATTTGAGAACTACAGATCTACTAGGGCCTCTTCTCTGCTTTTTTAACTCTTCAGTCTCTTTAACTAAACTTTTACATATTTCCATGCTTTAATGAATTTTATACTACTTCCCTTCAGAGATAAAGCCTCACAGTTTGCATTCCAGGACTGCTTGAATTGCCTCAAAAACGACATCTTAATTCATGACAACTGTTTTGATGCTTAAAGTCTTGCAAAGATCTCAACCAATGGTGTTTCATCTTCTCTGAAAAAAAAAATCCCTGACTTTGTATACAAAAAGAACTGAAAGCCTCAGTGTATCCACCCTCAACATGAGATCTTTCAGGAGTCCCTTGCAGTTGTGGACTGACCTGTATTGGAACTGACCTGCTTCACATGTGAGGATTTGAAACATTCAAGGGAGAAGTGTATACCAGTTTCTCTCTAATGAGAAATTCACCTTGAAACTAGACCCAATTTTGGAAACACTGCCTGATGATTTCTATCCCGCTTCTTTTTCCATTGATTATTTCTTTTCCCTAACTCATTTTATATCAAACTTATATTTTGGTCTCTTTTCCTACATGGTATTTACTCTCCTTTTTATTGTATTTTTTGTAGTTCTAGGTCCAACTTCTTTGCTAGAATTTTTTTTAGATAACTTAAAATGTGCTTTCTCAAAAATACACTTTCTAAGACTCAGAAATAACATTACCATATACCTTTTTAGAACCTTGTTGCTCACTATTTCATGAATTTTGAAGATAGCAACACTAAGGTATTTTTTCAGCTGTAAATAATAAAAAATATTTCCAATAGGAGTTTATTTTACAAGAAGTCCAAAACCAGTCAAAGAAGTTCCAGACTGCCATCAAAGGACAAGGATTCTTGGGGATGCGTGGGGTTTTATGACCAGGTATAGAAACTCGTACACTTGCATCCATATTACTTTAGCCAGTACCCAATCACATAGCCTTCTTTTACACTCTCATTGATCATATGATCACATCCAAGTACAAGAGAGGCCAGAAAACATTCTTTCAGTAAGAAAAAGTGAGAACTTTCGCTCTCAGTTTTCAGGCACAGCTGTTTTAATCAAGTGCAAACAAAGGCATGTTTCACAGCCCCTGGAATTCAGGGTCATAAACAACAAATAATGCAGAATCCAAAATGCCAACCAATCCCCTAAGATTTATAACCCTGGTGCTTTGTGGAGAAACAGAAAAGGAAACATTTTTGCTGGAGTGTAGAGTATTCCTCAAATGCCAACATGGTGGATCATGAAGAAAGAGGAAGCCCCAGAGACAGGGCTCTGGGGAACTGGGACCCTCAACACCCTGCACCAGCAAGGGGGGAGGAGATGTGATTATAGACTTAATCCAGAGCATTGTTTTGAGAAAGAAAATAATAAATGTGAAAGTGAAAAAAAAAAGAGTGAGAACTTGGTAGGTAATTAGCAGTATCTACTACAGGGATATAATGTATAATCTCAGCCTTTCGCGTGCTTATATTATAATCTGGGACATATTAGCATGTCTCATGAGCGATACAGCAGTGATTTCAATAAAGTAACAAGGGAATTCATAACAGTGTAGCTAACTCTTTTTAGAGCACTTAGAGAAGACTTCATAGAGAATGTAACACTTAAATTTCAAGCTAATGAAAATTCAGAGTGTAGAACATGGTCTGAAGGGTGGGATGATGTCATATTATAATTGGACTTAGGTTCTTTGCAAAAGAACTATCTAAGAATTAGAGTATCACCAGAAAATATTTAGCATGGGGTGATATGACTGGTATCACTACTGAGTAACTGGTGATATGGATGGACCATGTAACCGTGCAACTTCAAAACTGCCACGACCCAAGAGACTCACATATTCTTCAATTATGGGAAAAGAATGATGCAGAAAGAGGAAGAGAGGGGTATGGGGAAGGGATGCTGAAACCCCTCTCACCTCTAAGATCTCTGATAATGACAGTCCATTTGGTTTCCCCTTCAACTCCCAAGTTGTGGTCATTTAGCATCAGATAAAAGTTCCTGGGACAGAGGTTCTGATGCTCTCAAGATCACCCACTTGGTTTTGGCAATTAAAGTTTAAGAATAATTCCTTTCCTACAAACCAAAGTGAACCTCCTTGAAATTTTCATCCATTGATTTTTTTTTATTCTCAATGGTTAATCTTTTTGAAGGTCATGGTCATAGTATTCTTTGGAAATATAAGAAACAGCTATAAACCTTCTCCCCCCAAAAAGTATGCATTTATACATGGAAAACTCACAGCTTTTATATCCTTTCATTTATTTGTCAAACACTGTTTCAAATGCTGGTACTTACTAGTTTCAAATACTGTTCCAAGCACTTTATTAATTCACTTAATCCTCATAGCAACATTATAAAGTAGGCATTATTATTTTTCCCCTTTCACAAATGACAAAACTAAAGCAACTTAAATAACATGCTTAAGTTTGCACAGCCACTAAGCAGAAGACCCAAGATTTGAAAGTAGACAGTCTGGCTCCTAAGATTACACACTTAGCACTATGATGTCTTACTGATGTTTACCTGGGAAAAGAGAAATCTAACTTCTTTGACTATATTTATTATTTCATAACTTCTAGGTCTCTCAGCCTTCTCTAGATAATGTAATTTGACAATCAATATCCCTTTAAAATGTGCTGCCAGTTCCAGACACTATTAATGTACTGGTATAGGATCACACTGGATCAGCTTTTTTTGACAGCCACAAAGGGGTCATTCAGGCTGGGGAAGGACAGGATGAAAGAGGAGGCCTATGGGTCTTCTTCAGCTTCACACTGTTCTGGGTCCTCCTGAGCAAGGGTTAGGAATAGCTTTGGGATGGATATATCTGCAAGACTTTATTATACAATATCCCAGGCAAAGTCATGCATGGATTCTTTTCCTTTCAGAATGAAACCTATCCCAGGCTCCAAGTAATCATCCCCAAGGGAATTAAGTAGACCCTAATTAAGAACAATACTACTAAATCTTAGCCTAAACCACAAAATAACCACACTTGACGAATCCACAACCTCAAATAAAGAAGGACTGTTAATCTATGCTGACACCTTTACCTTGATTTTATTTTATAAGAAGGATTTTATAATGGTTATTATCTGCTGGTTTACATAATCCTACACTTCCCTTAAGGCAACATGACCTGAGATTCATAGCTTGAATTTACAATCCTATGCAGCTGGAAGTGCTGGGACTCAAATTCAAGACCACAGAATGTCACTAGTAGATACATATTTGGAAAGTTGGGGGTTGGTGGGGAGTTGCTGGGATGTGATCCATCAAATAGTCTGTGGTGAGGTGTTTGGGAATTTGTACTACAAGCAAATCTAAACTTCGACTAATTTGACTTAAAGGTTCCATGACCTCTCTTAAGTGGGAGACTCCCTTGCTCCAGCATACTTACCCTCCATCTTTGTCTGTTGCTAATAATTTAGCCAGCGACAAGGTATGCTTAAAGATCAACTTTTTTCTGCTACAAACATGACTTCAGTCCAAGTATTTAAGCACCTGAACTCAAGTGAGGATAATAAATGTCAGAGGAATATTTATAGCTTGGTATATGGAGACTTTCCAGGTCCCTGTTCTGCAATAACACAGATCCATCTGCTAAGGGCATTAGAGTTGTGTGTTGTTGCTTTTTTTTTTTTTCCCCCTCAAGATGATAGGTCCTGAAAATAGGAAAACTGCAGTATGCAAAGATCAACATTAATTTTAACCCTTTCCTACTCAAATAATTATTGAATTAGGACTTAATTACCAAGGGCAGTTTCCCTACAATCCCTGGCTATTGGATGCAAGCCCAGAAGAAATATTAGCTCAGTCTTATATAAGCCCCTGTCATCATTGTGCTGATAGATCTACCTGAGGATTTACTATATAGTTGTCAGACTTTAGGGACCTGGGGTTAGTCCACTCCCTAATCTATCGTTGGGATTATGATTGTTTTTACTGCTATATCATAAACATAGTTACCACCGGTACTATCATAAGCTAATGTATTTCAGTTGTAAATTCTGAGAAAGAGTACCTTTAAACACCAACAAAGAACAGCATGTATTTGTACCAGGAGGTTATTTAACTTCCCTTCTATGATTGTCAAAGGCAGGAAGAACTTCTTTGGTTCTTTTCTGTGTGTCCCAACCTAGACAATTTCCATATACCTGATTGAGAGCCAATGCTAAATGATAAATTTTATGCATTTGTTGAGATTAACACAAGGCTACATAGCAACACAATAAAGTGAAAGAAGAATGATATAATATCTCTTTTGTGACTAAAGAATGAATATGCTCTGCTGCACAAAAGATATGTGAGGCAGTTTGCCTCACGTTACACCTGGGCTTGTTCTGAAATGGTATGCAAGTTAAATTTTGCACAATATATTTTCCTTTACAGCACAGTTTCAAGTATATTTCATTTCTAGGTCATCAATTGACACTGACTTCCCTCTTTAAATTAAATTTAATTTTATCTTTCAAAAGACCTCATTTGCAGAAGGTTGAGTTAACCATACTCCTATTATTACTATTGGTGGCATATTATTTTTTAGCATATTATTATTATTGGTCTGCACAAGGCAGTTTACATTAGATGTCATGCACACAAAAACTGTTCCCATTTTCAAGGCTGTGTATAAAGAAAAGGTTTAAAAACAAGTTTATGAGGGGAGCTGACCATAGGCTAAGAGCAAGATATGGGACTACAGAATGGGAATGAAAAGGGAACAAGCTAATAAATAACTTGTAAGTAAATGTAAACTGCTAGTGCTGTGCTACAGATAATAGCTTTCTTACTTGTTTTCACTCAACAACATATTTTTAAGATAGTGTCTTCGTGTGTGTGTGTGTGTGTGTGTGTGTGTGTGTGTGTGTGTGTGTGTGTATCTTCAGTTTGTACTTTCTGGTTTCTGCAAATATTCCCTATGTACCCATCTTGTGTTAATACTCCCCCAGGGTTAGAAATCACATTGCTATCCTCTTCCTACTACCACAAATAACACTACAATAAATAGTGCTTGAGCTTCTATTTGTTTTCTATCCAATGATGAAAGCCTTTAAACAAATATTCTAGTGCAATGATAGATTTCCTAAAGAAAAATGCAGACTCCTAATTGAAAATTTGGTTACATGGCTATATCCCTTATTATGCAAATAATTATCCTTAACATGTTTGTGGTATAAGTTTTCTGCCTGGACTTATATACATATGACTTCCATAAAGATAAAGTATATATATGAAACAACTGGACATTCCTCCACCTCGGTGGGCTTAATGCCTTGTTCCCTAATGTTTAAACTCTTTCAAGTAATCAGTTTTCTTCCTTGAGATATTGTTACCTCAAACCAATAGATATGATTGCTTAGAAGTCCTAACATTTGCCTTATATTTTCTATTTTTTAACATATTAATTATTTTTTTTACTTTTTTTTAAAGATTTATTTATTTATTTATTTATTTATTTATTTATTTGACAGAGAGAGAGAGAGATTACAAGTAGGCAGAGAGGCAGGCAGAGAGAGAGAGGA
>LNAC01000879.1:349264-392894 GCA_002007465.1 Ailurus styani | reverse complement strand
ATCCCAGGACCCTGAGATCATGACCTGAGCCAAAGGCAGAGGCTTTAACCCACTGAGCCATCCAGGCACCCCACATTTTTATTGAAATAAAATTGATATATGATATTAGATAAGTTTCAGGTGTACAACATTATAATTTGACATCTGTATACACTACAAAGTGATCACCAGTAAAAGTCTAGTTACCATCTATCATCATATAGTTGACCCCCTTCACCCAATTCACAAACCTTCTAATCCCCTTCCCCTCTCATAATCACCTATCTGTTCTCTCTGTCTGAGTTTGTTTCTCTTTTGTTTTGTTTGTTTTAATTACATAAAACTGAAACTGTATCATATTTGTCTCTTCTCTACCTTATTTCTGACTTCTTTCACAAAGCACAATACCTTCAAGGTTCATCTAAGTTGTCTCAAATGCCAAAATTTCACTCTTTTTCATGGCTAAGCAGTATTCTGTTTAACCACATCTCCTTTAACCCTTCATCCAACAGACATGTAGGTTTTTTCTATTTCTTGGCTATTGCAAATAATGCTGTAATAAAAACAGGGATTTAGAAATCTTTTTGAATCAATATTTTTGTATTCTTTGGAGAAATACTCAGAAATGGAACAGCTGGATCATATTGCTGTTCTATTCTTAATTTTTAAGGAATCTCTATACTATTTTCTATAGTAACTACACCAATTTATATTCCTGCCAACAGTGTACAAGGGTTCTCTCTTCCCCACATCCTAACACTTGTTATTCCTTGTCTTTTTGAATGTAGCCATTCTTTTTTTTTTTTTAATTTTAANTTATTTGCCCAAGGGGTACAGGTCTGTGAATCATCAGGCTTACATCTTTCACAGCATTCACCAAAGCACAAACCCTCCCCAATGTCCATAACCCATCCACCCTATCCCTACCCTCCCACCCCCCAGTAACCCTCAGTTTGTTTTATGAGATTAGAAGTCTCTTATGGTTCTAACCAGTGCAAGGTAATAGCTCATTGTGGTTTTGATTTGCATTTCCCTAACAATTAGTGATGTTTAACATCTTTTCATATGCCTCTTGACCACCTGTAGGTCTTACTTGGAAAAATATCTATTCAGACCCTCTGCCCATTTTTCAACCAGGTTAGTTTTTGTTGCTGTTGTTGAGTTGTAGGAGTTCTTTTTTATATTTTGGATGATAACTGCTTGTCAGATATAGGATTTTCAAAAAACTTCTCCCATACAGTAGGTTGCCTTTTCACTTTGATGATGGTTGTTTTTGCTTTTGTCTCCCTTGCCTTTAGAGTCAGAGCCACAAAAAAGATTGCTAAGGTGAATGTTGAGGAGCTTACTGACTTTTCTTCTAGGAATTTTATGGTTCAGGTCTTACATTCAAGTCCTTAAACCATTTTTGAGTTAGTTTTTATGTATGGTGTAAGATAATGGTCTAGTTTCATTATTTTGCATGTGGCTGCCCAGTTCTCCAAAACATCATTTATTGAAGAGACTGTCTTTCTCCATTGTATTTTCTTGTCCCCTTTGTTGTAAATTAATTATCTATATATGTGTGTATGTTTGATGTTGGGGTCTAAATTCTGCTCCATTGATCTCTACATGCCTGTTTTTATACCAGTATCATACTATTTGGATTACTACAGCTTTGTAGTTTATAACTTAAACATAAACAACAGTATATAAACTACAGTATAGTTTATAGCTTTATAGTTTAAAATGAGAGTATGATACCTCCAGCTTTATCCTTCTTTCTTAGGACTGTTGTGACTATTCAGGCTACTATGTGGTTCCATACAAATTTTGAAACTGTTTTTCCTAGTTCTGTGAAAAATGCTACTGCAATTTTGATAGAGATTACATTGAATCTGTAGATTGCTTTGGGCAGTATGGACACTTTAATATGAATTCTCCCAATATATGAGCATGGACTATCTTACCATTTATTTGCACATTCTTCAGTTTCTTTCATCACTGTCTTATAATTCTCAGTGTATTAGTGATTCACTTCCTTGGTTAAATTTATTCCTAAGTATTTTAGTCTTTTTGATGCAATTCTAAGTGGAATTGTTTTCTTATCTTTCTTATAATTCATTATTAGTTTATACAAATGTCACAGATTCCTGCATGTTGATTTTGTGTACTGCTACTTTACTGAATTCACTGTGTAGTTCTAACGGTTTTTTGGTGGAGTCTTTTAGGTTTTCTCTATATAGCATGATGTCATCAGCAAATAGTGAGTTTTACTTCTTCCTTTCCCATTTCAATGTTTTTTTCTTCTTTTCCTTGGCCAATTGCTGTGGCAAGGACTTCCAGTACTTGTTAAATAAAAGTGGTGAGATGGTACATCCTTATCTTGTTCCTGATCTTGGAAGAAAAGCTGAATGGAGGAAAAAATTTCAGCTTTTCACCACTAAGTATGCCACTGTGTAGGTTTGTCATATATGGCCTTTATTATGGCTAGGTACATTCACTCTATACTTACTTTGTGGAGAGGTTTTATCATAAATGGATACTAAATTTCATCCAATGCTTTTTTTGCATATATTGAGATGATATGATTTTTATCCTTTATTTTGTTAATGTGGTAGATAACACTGATCAATTTGCAGATGGTGAACTAGACTTGCATTCCTGAAGTAATCCCACATGATCATGGTATATGATTCTTTTAATGCATTGGTGACTTTGATTTACTAATATTTTGTTGAGAATCTCTCCTTCATGTTCATCAATGATATTGGCCTATATGGTGCGCCTGGGTGGCTCAGTGGGTTAAAGCCTATGCCTTTGGCTCAGGTCATGATCTCAGGGTCCTGGGATCGAGCCCCACATCAGGTTCCTTGCTCAGCAGGGAGTCTGCTTCCTCCTCTCTCTGCCTGCCTCTCTGCCTACTTGTGATCTCTCTCTCTCTTTCTGTCAAATAAATAAATAAAATCTTTTAAAAAATGATACTGGCCTATAATTTTCTTTTTTGTGACATCTTTGTCTGGTTTTGGTATCAGAGTGATGCTGACCTCTTAAAGTACATTTAGAAGTATTTCCCTCCTCTTCAATTTTTTGAAAGAGTTTGAGAAGGATAGGTAGTAACTCTTCTTTGAATGTTTTTTAGAATTCACCACTGAAGCCATCTGATCCAGGACTTTTGTTTATTGAGAGGTTTTTGACTACTGAATTGGTCTCCTTACTAGTAACTGGTCTACTCAGATTTTCTATTCCTTTGTGACTTAGTTTTGTAAGATTGTATGTTTCTGGGAATGTATCCATTTCTTCCAGGTTATCCAATTTTTGGCACATAATTTTTCATAGTAGTCTCCTGTGATGATTTGTATTTCTGTGGTGTCAGTTATAACTGGTCTTCCATTTCTGATTTTGTTAGAGCTCTCTTTCCTTTTGTGGGTTAGTCTACCAAAAGTTTGTGTATTTTATTTAGATTTTTTAAATACTAACCTTAGTTTTTCATTGTTCTCTTCCACTGCTTTTTAGTCTTCTTTTATTCCCACTCTGATCTTCATTATTTCTTTCCTTCAACTTACTTTGGGCTTCATTTGCTCTTCTTTTTCTAGCTCCTTTACAAGTAAAGTTAAGATTGTTTATTTGAGATTTTTACTGCTTCAAGACATAAGCCTGTATTGCTATGATCTGCTCTGTCAGAACTACTTTTGCTACATCCCAAAGATTTGTGGGATGTCGTATTTCTGATTTCATTTGTCTTTAGGTATTTTGTTTGTTTGTTTGTTTCTTCTTTGATTTACCTTTGGGTAAATGCCTAGTAGTGCAACTTCTGAGTCGTAGGGTAGCTCTGTTGTTAATGTCTTGAGGCACCTCCATACTGTTTTCCAGAGTGGCTGTACCAGCTTGCATTCCCACCAACAGTGTAGGAGGGTTCCCCTTTCTCTGCATCCTTGCCAACATGCTGTTTCCTGTGTTGTTAATTTTAGCCATTCTGATGGGTGTGAGGTAATATCTCACTGTACTTTTGATTTGTATTTCCCTGACAATGGGTGATTTTGAACATCTTTTCATGTGTCTGTTAGCCATCTGTATGTCTTCTTTGTAAACATGTCTATTCATGTCTTCTGCCCATTTTTTAAATGGATTATTTGGTTTTTGGGTGTTGAGATTTTGGATACTAACCCTATATCAGATACATCATTGGCGAATATCTTCTCCCATTCCATAGCTTGCCTTTCAGTTTTATTGATTGTTTCCTTGCTGTGCAGAAAACTTTTTATCTTGATGAAGTCCCAATAGTTCATTTTTGCTTTTGTTTCCTTTCCCTCCAAAGACATATCTAGCAAGAAGTTGCTAGGGCCAATATCAAAGAGGTTGCTGCCTGTGTTTTCCTCTAGGATTTTGATGGATTCCTATCTCGGATTTAGGTCTTTCATCTATTTTGAATTTATTTTTGGGTATGGTATAAGAAAGTGGTCCTGTTTCCTTTTTTTTTTTTTTCATGTTGCTGTCTAGTTTTCCCAACACTATTCATTGAAGAGTCTGTCTTTTTTCCACTGGATATTCTTTCCTGCTTTGTCAAAGATTAGTTGCCTACCCAGTTGGGGGTCCATTTCTGGGTTTCCTGTTCTGTTCCATTGATCTACGCATCTATTTTTGTGCCAGTACTGTCTTGATCACTACAGCTTTGTAATAGAACTTGAAGTCCAGAATTGTGATGCCTATAGTTTTGCTTTTATTTTTCAATACTCTGGCTCTTTGGGATCTTTTGTGGTTCCATACAAATTTTAAGATTGTTTGTGCTAGCTCTGTGACAAATACTGGTGGTATTTTGATAGGGACTGCGTTAAATGTGTAGATTACTTTGGGTGGTATAGACATTTTAACAATGTTTGTTCTTCCAATCCATGAGCATGAGATATTTCTCCATTTCTTGGTGTCATCTTTGATTTCTTTCATAACTGTTCTATAGATCCTCTCAATAGATGTGTAAAAAGCATTTAACAAAGTACAACATCCATTCTTTTTTTTTTTTTTCAGGTAGGTTAGAATTTTTTTTTTTAATTTTATTTTTATTATTTGCCCAAGGGGTACAGGTCTGTGAATCATCAGGCTTACATCTTTCACAGCATTCACCAAAGCACAAACCCTCCCCAATGTCCATAACCCATCCACCCTATCCCTACCCTCCCACCCCCCAGTAACCCTCAGTTTGTTTTATGAGATTAGAAGTCTCTTATGGTTTGTCTCCTTCCCCATCCCATCTTGTTTCATTATTTTTCCCTCCCTAACCCCCACTACCCCCCACCCTGCCCCTCAAGTTCCTCATATCAGAGAGATCATATGATAATTGTCTTTCTCTGATTGACTTATTTCGCTCAGCATAATACCCTCCAGTTCCATCCATGTCACAACATCCATTCTTGATTAAAAACCCTCAACAAATTAGGGTTAGAGAAGATATACCTCAGCATCGTAAAGGCTATATATGAAAGACCCAAAGCTAATATCATCTGCAATGGGCAAAAACTGAGAGCTTCTCCTCGACCATCAAACAAGACAGGGATACCCACTCTCACCAGTGTTGTTCAATATAGTACTGAAAGCCCCTAGCTTCCACAGTCAGACAACAAAAAGAAATTAAAAGCATCCAAATCAACAAGCAAGAACTCAAACTTTCATTCTTCACAGACAACATGCTATTCTATGTAGAAAACCCAAAAGACCACCAAAAAATTGCTAGAATTGATACTCGAATTTCATGAAGTTGCAGGATACAAAATCAATATACAGAAATCTGTTGCTTCCTATACTCCCAAATAATGAATTATCAGAAAGGGAAATCGAGGAATTTATCCCACTAACAATTGCACCAAAATCCATAAGATACCTAGGAATAAGCCTAACCAAAGTGGTAAAAGATCTGTAGTCTGAAAACTATATAACTCTTTCTTGAGGATCTTACTGTATGTATGTATTCTCCTGAGTTCAATAAGCATCTTTATGATCATTACTTTGAACTCTTTATCAGGTAGATTGCTTATATCCATTTTATAAGGGTCTTTCTCAGGTTCTGTTTTCTTTCATTTAAAACATAGGCCTCTGTCTCTTCACTTGGCCTGAGTCTCTATTTCTATTTATTAGGCAGATAAGCTACCCCTCCCTCTCTTGAAGGAGCAGCTCATGTAGGAATATGGAAGCCAAAAGCATCATTCCCTCTGACCACCAGAGCTAGGTACATAAGGGACATACTCTTTGCGCTGCATACTCCTGTCTATGTCCAAGACCACATCTGCAGTGCATGGACAGGCAGGACTGTCACCTTGCTCAGCCATGATGATGTGCTGTTATGCTGGGACAGAGAGGTTAACCAAGCTGCCATCCAGCCTAGGTGTGACATGTGATTGTGCTGAGGGGGATAAGGCAGGGTTCTCAGCTAGGTATGCCTACCAGCCTTAGCAGGTCAGAGAGATCGTTCCAAAATGGTGCCCATAAGCACCGACCTTAGTGAGGTAGGATAAGGTCACAAATATGGCACCCACCAGTTTATACATCCCTGAAGAAAGTCCTAATGGCTTCCTGACTCTCAGGCAAGCAATTTAAGATTAGTAATTAGGTCTTTTTCACAGATGCTCTAGATGCTTTTCAAATTGGTGTTTTTGTGTTAGGTCCCAGTGTGAACAAGTCTACACATGAAACCTACAAGAGCAAGTTCTCCTTTCACTACAGTTCTGTATTTTCTTGGACATAATCTCTGCTGGGTTTTCAAAGCTTGGTATTTAGAAGGCTTGTCTCTGTCCTGAAGAATCTAAGGGCTAAGATGTCTGACGTAGAACACAAACCCCTCACTCCTCAGGGAAAAGTTCCATATTTTGAAAGATCACTCCTAGCTGTGGACCGTTACATGTGAGGTGGGATTTTTGCTTTTGTTTTTTGGGTCTTTTTGCAAAACAGTGTCTCTGCCTCTCCTACCCATGTAGATGCTGTCCTTTTTGTCTGTTGTTGGGAAGGATCTTTTCATCCAGTATTCTGGTGTTTTTCAGAGGATATTATTCCATTTGTAGCTGTATATTTGTGGTTTCTATGGGAGGGAGAGAGCTCAGGATCATCCTTTGCCACCATATTGAATCCCTCATATTTTCCTTTTCTTAAATTTACCTAAAAAGACTAATCTCTTCAAGCCATATCTTTCTCTAAAAAAATTAAGCAGTGTATTATAAAATTAACTAAAATGGAAAATTCTTAAGAACTCTATATTCAAGAATAGACAATACTAGATAAAACAGTTTTGCAGATATCCCCACATACAAGCTGGGGCTAAAAATATTTGATGATCCTTGGTATATATCATGTTGATTCTATTCATCCTTTATCATAAAAGTAATAGGAAGCTTGGGAATTAGACTAGTAAAATGGGCATGTATTGGGTGAATGTAATGCTTTAATTAACCAATGTTTACTAAATATTTATTATATTTGAGGCTTTATGATGAGCCATGGGATAGAAGAATGTAGGATATAAACATTTATAAAATATTTATAATTATAATATTGTAATATAGTGGAATATATTCACTGAAAAGTGAATAACAGAAGTTAAGATCGCAGAAATCCACCAGTTCAACTCAACAAATATTTATTGAATTTCAACCAAATACAAGGCTCTTATTTTAAGTCCTCATCAAATAAAGACAAATGACTTCAATACCAACCCTCACAATCTGTAAGAGACAAAAAAAAAATAAATGTGATTAAGACTTATGAAAACTATGATGAGTAGAACGTAGAACAAGTCAATGCCACTTAGAAGAGTAAGGCTAGGCTTCACATAGAAGATGGTATATGAACTTTGTCCTGAAACTTGTGTGGGTTAGGAGGGGGAAAATTCCTTGTAAAGCAAGATCCTGGAGTGGGAAACAGTCTGATGATTAGTAAAACAGTGAGTAATTCTGTAGAAATAACCATCTCCATCTACAACTTACTAGCCTATGTTCTTCCTTTATAAAACAGACAGAATAGAAGTAATTTCCTTCCTTATGGAATTAATTTGGATGTCATACAAGATAGCACATGTAAAATGATGGATTCTGTAGCCGAAATATAAATGCTCAATAAATGTTAGTATGTTGATAATAATTACAAAGAATCTATTGGTAGTTGGCAAGAGGGTAAAGGAAAGAGGAAAAAAGAGAATGAGAAATAAGTCTGGAAACTGAGGCAGAAGCCAGATCATGATGGACCTTATGTGCATATTGTGGAGTTTAAAATTTGTTGTGTAAGTAATGGTAAATTTTAAATGGTTTTAGGCAAGGAAGAAACTTGGTAAAATTTAGACTTTAGAAAGAACACTCTGGCATTAGTATAAAGGATGGACTGGAAGAATCAAGAGTTAGAGGCTGGGAGATGAATTAGAAAACTATTGTAATGGTCCAGGATGACTATAAATAAACTAAGGCATAGAAATGGGAACAAATGTGAACACTTTTAAGGATGATTCTCAGACATATAGATTTGTTCTTTGATTTCATGTGGGATGTGAGGGAAAAGAAGGAATCCTGAATGATTTCCATTTCTAGTTTTATTGACTATTCTTCAAAACAGTAAATAAAAGAAAAAAATAAATTTTAGAAGAAAAATAAGGAATTCAGAAACTCAAGGTAACTTTTAAACATATAACTGGTTCCATTAAGTGTGCAATCCAATAGTCAGATCTAGAAATCAGGGAAGAGGTCTCACTTGAAGATAACAGAATTGAGATCAAGACTTTTGGATGTTAATCAAAGCCAAGAGAGATGATCCACAGAGAAAAACCACATGGAATTAGATGTAATGGGGCCACTTCAGAGCCCTGTGAAACATTAATATGTAGAAATAGGCAAAGAGAAAAGAGTAGCAAAAGAAGATTGAAAAGAGGACGGATACAAATGCAAAATCAATAATGCACATTCCTAGATATTATAAAAACCAAAGCAGGTGGCTTGGGAGAACTGATGAAGAAGAATGTGGTAGAAAGTCCAATGGCCTTCCTAGGAACATCACCAAAGGCAAGGGAAGCAAGGGCAAAAATGAACTATTGGGACTTCATCAAGATTCAAAGCTTTTGCACAGCAAAGGAAACAGTCAACAAAACCAAAAGACAACTGACAGAATGGGAGAAGGTATTTGCAAATGACATATCAGATAAAGGGCTTGTATCCAAAATCTATAAAGAGCTTCTCAAACTCAACACCCATAAAACAAATAACCCAGTCAAGAAATAGGCAGAAGACATGAACAGACATTTCTCCAAAGAAGACATCCAAATGGCCAACAGACACATGAGAAAGTGCTCAACATCACTCGGCATCAGGGAAATACAAATCAAAACAACAGTGAGATACCACCTCACACCAGTCAGAATGGCTAAAATCAACAAGTCAGGAAACGACAGATGTTGGCGAGNATGCAAGCCGGTGCAGCCACTCTGGAAAACAGTATGGAGGTTCCTCAAAAAGTTGAAAATAGAGCTACCCTACAACCCAGCAATCAAACTACTGGGTATTTATCCTAAAGATACAAAGGTAGTGATCCTCAGGGGTACATGCACCCAAATGTTTATAGAAGCAATGTCCATAATAGCCAAACTATGGAAAGAACCTAGATGTTCATCAACAGATGAATGGATAAAGAAGATGTGGTGTATATATATACAATGGAACACTATGCAGCCATCAAAAGAAATGAAATCTTGCCATTTGCAATGACGTGGATGGAACTAGAGGTTATTATGCTAAGCGAAATAATTCAATCAGAGAAACACAATTATCATATGATCTCTCTGATATGAGGAACTTGAGAGGCAGGGCAGGGGGTCGTGGGGGGTAGGGAGGGAAAAATAATGAAACAAGATGGGATCGGGAAGGAGACAAACCATAAGAGACTCTTAATCTCACAAAACAAACTGAGGGTTACTGGGGGGTGGGAGGGTAGGGATAGGGTGGATGGGTTGTGGACTTTGGGGAGGGTTTGTGCTATGGTGAGTGCTGTGAAAGTTGTAAGCCTGATGATTCACAGACCTGTAGCCCTGGGGCAAATAATAAAAAAATTTAAAAATTAAAAAAATAAAAATATAAAAGAAAGTCCAATGGCCAAAGACTGCTACACGGATGTGAATCAGGGAGGGCTAGGTTTAAAATGGGAAGAAACACAAGCAAGATTAGAGGTGAAGGGAAATAAGAACTTAGAGAAAAGGTAAGAATGAGGACTAGAGATTGTGATGAGTTTAAAAAAGAAGAAATGAGATAATTGAAAGGATAAAATATTGCAAAAATGAGTGACATACAGAATGTTTAATTCATTATGAAATATTTCACACTCATTAAAAGAATTGAAAGTAGTGTAATTAATCCCTTGAATGCTTATCATCTACTTTAAGAAATAAATCAAATCCATGTATTCAGAACCACTTTGGAAAGCCCCCTTAATTCATTCTTCCCCAAAGGGAACCACTGTTCTCCATTTTATGCTTACCGCTGCCTTTTTCTTCTTTAAAGCTTTATCACAAATGTATTCATACATAAATATTAAGTTTTGTATATTTCTGAACATTTTGTATTCTGTATTTTTTCCTATTCAGCATTTATATTTATGAACTTCATAAATATATGAATTATATTTATGAACTAATAAATTTATAATTTATTACTTCCAACTTACTAGTTCTGTGTTGAGCTCAAACTTACAGTCTTTTTTCTCTTCTAACATAAACACTTAAGATTAGAAATTTCCCTGTAAGTATTATTTTACTTATATAAGTAAAATATACTTGTATACTTGTGCTGCATCCCAAAAGTTTTGTTACTTAGTATAATTTACTTATTTATGACTATTTTCTGATTTCTGTTGTGATTTTTTCTTTGACTCATGTCTTTTTAAATTTCCAAGCACATAGGATTTTTTTATTTAGCTTTGTTGTTTTTAATGCCATTACTGACAGAGAAAAAGGTCTATTATGAATTCTTTGAAATTTACTAAGAATTGTTTTATCATTGGTACCTGTGAATTTTCATAAGCATAACTGTGTTCTTGAGATCATATTATCAAATTGCGGCATGAAAGACTCTATATATGTTCCTTATATCAGAATTATTTATTTTCTTTTTCAGACCTTCTAAAACATTATTGTTTGCCTTCTTGATTTTTTTCTTGTTGTTGCTCAGAGAGGTGGTGAATTTGCCCATTACTCCTTTTATTTCTATTTCTGCTTGATCTATTTTGAAGTTATAGTCTTACATATATCCCAGTTTAGAATGGTTATATCTTCATTTTACCCTTTTGAAGTGACCCATTTAACATTTTGAAGTGACCTTCTTTATTCCTAATTATATTTTTGCTTTAAAAATGGCTTTATCTGATATTAATAAAACTATCATGGCTTATTTAAGTTAGTATTTATCTTGTAAAAGTTTTTATTATACTTTTATTTTTTGGTCTTTATACTTTAGGTTCTTTTAAATAGCATATAGATGGACTTTGTTATTTTTGTTTTAACTGAGGATCTTACCAATTAACATTAATTGTGATATATTTGGATTTATTTTTGCCAAATCATTCAGTACTTTCTTTTCTTTCTTTCACATTTTATGTTTTTACTTCTCATTTCATGCATTCTACTGAATTGATTGAGGGGGTTTTTGTTTGTCTATTTTTTAATTCTATTCTTCTCTTTTGGCTTGGAAATCATTTACTTTTTCTATTATATTAGAGGTTACCTTTGAAATTTTAACATGGGTTATACTTAACAAAGTAGAAAACTAATAAATATTCCTACCCTCTAAGTAACATAGACAGCCAAAGCACACAGAGTCACTGCCTGCTATAGTGAATAGTTTTTTAATCCTCTCTTGCTTTCTAGCTCTTCATATTTTTTTAGTCCATCACATTTTTTACTTACTGGTATTTATGCATGTTTAGCAATTTTTTTGTCACAGTTTCTTTATATCTCAGACCTTCCTTCCAAGATCATCTTGCTTCTTCATGAACAACATCCTTTAAAATTTTCATTAGTGTTCTCTGTTGTTTTTTTAATGTCATTATTATGTACTCAATATAGAAGGATAATTCATTGGGAATATAATTCTAGGTCAACAGTTATTTTATTTCAACACTTTCTAGATATTCCATAATCCCTGGGATCCCATTGTTCCTTTTGGGAAGTCAGTTATCAGTCTAGTTGCCATTCCATTATAAGAAATCTGTTTTTCTACCTGGCACTTTTAAGAGCATTTGTTTGATTTAATGTTCTGTTGCATCACTATGATATATCTAGAAATGGATTTTGATTTATCCTATTTCAGATACACTTTTTTTTAATTTTATTTTTATTCTTTGCCCAAGGGGTACAGGTCTGTGAATCATCAGGCTTACATCTTTCACAGCATTCACCAAAGCACAAACCCTCCCCAATGTCCATAACCCATTACACTTTTTGAAACTAAAGAGCCATTATAGTCATCAATTCTGGAAAATTAGATTCTAATCCACAAATATGGCATATCCCTTCATTAATTTATGTCTCCTTTAATTTTTCTCAATGATGTTTTATAATTTCCTGTGGTCTTTCATTATACATACTCCATGTCTTAAGTTTTTGATGTTACTGTCATTTTCTAATTGCTTTTTGTTAGTATCTAAAAGTAAAAAATGATTTATATATATTGACCTAGCACTCAACAACCCTGTTCAATAATTTTTTTAATTCTAATAACTTATATATAGATTCTTTTGAATTTTCTTAAGTACAAAAGTATATCATCTACAAGTAATAGTAGTGTTATTTCTTCCTTGTCATCTCAGATGACTACAAGAAACCCATGTGTCAGGATGACTGGGTGGCTCAGTCGTTAAGCATCTGCATTCGGCTCAGTTTGTGATCTCAGGGTCCTGGGATCAAGCCCCGCATCAGGCTCCCTGCTCAGTAGGAAGCCTGCTTCTCCCTCTTCCACTCCCTCTGCTTGTGTTCCCTCTCTCACTGTGTCTCTCTCTGTCAAATAAATAAATAAAATCTTTAAAAAAAGAAGAAGAAGAAGAAGAAGAAGTCCATGTGTCATCAGCAAATTGCTAGAATCCCTTCTTCCTCTGAACAAAGGAGTGTGAATAATTTCTCTATAGATTCAAATGGTCTGATCAGTAGCTCATGAGTCATAAGACCAGTCAGAATGAACACTATTTTTCAGATTGCAAATTTTTCTTCACAAATATTTAGTTTAATAGCTCATTGATCTTTGCTCAGAATTTCCAGAATCCCTATAGGATTCAACCTGTGTGATATCTCAATGCAGGTTAGATTTGAATTCCATCATCAGAGACTTTTACATAAAACATTCACCTCACCATAAAGTTCCTACTGGTAATATTTACATGTAAATACATGGGTCCCTGTAAACCACAGAGTATATAGTACTTGATCTTTTTTTTTTTCTCTGCATGCTCACATACCAATTTCATTATTGAGAAAGCAAAGAAAGGAATGAGATGGGATGATATGAAAATAAATATTTATCCTGTTAAATTTGGACCTATATAAGAGTTTATAAACTCTTTCTTAATTTAACTCAGGTCCTAGTGGGGAAATTTTTAGGCTAAGAAAAGGAGAGAGGAGGAGTTAAACCCAGATTACAGGGTGCATGTCTTTACATGCTCATATTCCCTTTAGGACAAGGTACTAGGCATGTATGTGGCCTAGGAAAACACCAATACTATCACCTTAGGACATCTGCATAAGTTTTCCCCCTGCTGAAGAATGTTTTTTCCCAATTCTTCATCTGAATTATTTATTCCACTTATCTCTCAAGTCTCAATTTTAACGTCCCTTCCTTAGGCCCCTTTTAACCCATATGACTCAATTGAAATTTGTCTCCCCTATACCATCCTTTCATCTTTTAGGTATTTTATCAAAAATTTTAATTCCATATTGGTGTATTGACTAGTAGTTCTCAAGAAGCAATGTGCTTAAGAACCACGTAGGGAACTAATTAAAAATGTAGATTCTTACATCTAACTTGAGAAATTTTCACTCAGTAAATCTTAGTTGGGACAAAGAAAACTGGATTTTTAACAAGCTTCTACAAGTTATCCTGATATAGGTGGATCTAGGAACACACTTACAGAAGTTCTCCATGAGGGCAACAACCATGTTTCTTTATTTCTGTATCTCTAGCATCTAGTAGAGTGATCAATAAATGTTAGCTGCATTAAAAATAGGACAAAAAATGTCCAACATGCTTTGGCAAGTGAGCCAGTGGACTAATACTGCTATGGTCAAGACTGCCTTCAGATCCAAGAAAACCTTCAATATCTAAATAATGGGTGGAAGAAGTTAGAAAAGAAGAAATGGAAGAGTTCAGAGGAGGGTAAAAAAAAAAGAAACCAAGTGTTGGAGTTTTGGCCAGAAGTCAAAGTTGATGAGCTGTCAGCAGCCAGTCTTTATTGTGATGAGTCAAAGACTGTATACAAGACTCCCACAGGGTATCCAGTTCAAAATTTCAGCTGGATAAGGGCACTATCTTTCTTTCATCGTAGTGCTCCTTTCAACACATCAGGAAACACCACATCACTCCTTGACAGAGGCTGGCAATTTGAACTAGAGAGATAATCTGATGCCTTTAAAGCTGGCTGATATTTTCATTTGTGATTCTACATGGTAGCACCCCCCCTTCCTGCTATGTCCCCCATTGTGCGGTTTGGCAGATAGCACTTATATTAAAGGAGAGCTGGTGATGGGGTGTTACAAGGGAACTATAATGCCAGCAATTCTGGTATCTGATAAAAGACACTCTAAGGGACAATGATGTATAGGAAAATGGCTCTTAGGGAACTAAAATACCTGAAATGAACCAGAAGGACTTGAGAGCTAAGGCCTGAGGTTAACTTCTGGAGCTACAGATAAGCAAGAGTAGACCTTGTTTGCTGTTTCAGAGCATAGAAAGATTATTTAGGGTCTGCCTTTTCAATTTTGTCTTCCAAGCATAAGTTCATGCTGGGTACAGTGACTTTAAGGAAAGGCTCAACAAGATCAGGCATTCCAGAAATCAGTTACCGAGAAAAGTTAACTCAGTAAGGAATGGTAAGCTGAAAAGAAAGTCAATCATTACATGGCAGTCCACATAACTGTGTGAATTCTCTCTGTATCTTTAGGGGAAAACAAATTTTTGCCTTTTTACCTGCCATTCTGTCTTTATAAATGTCTGACTTTAGATGTTCCTTTTTATGGAGTTGGCATACAGACAGTGTCTGACAAGGCAAAATATCTTTAATGGGTTCTCTCTGAGTTAAGATCTTTGGCCTCTTCCAATCTTTCATCTCCTTTGAGCAGTAAATCCCTTTGCTCTTTTAGACAGCTCTCGAGACTAGGTTGACATAAATAGTAATATCTTCCAGGAAGCATGGCAGTTCTGCTTAGAGAACCTGGAGTGCCTGGGGAATACTTGGCTGCAAAGTTTTACAGTGAGAAATGTGGCAGCAGAGATCAGAGGGGATACATGTCCCTCTGGCTTTTAGTTTGCACTCAAGGGCTATGCTGTCAGTGACCAGAGGCCAAAACTAAAACAAAGCTTCCTTAATCTGTGCATCTACCAACGTCTTCCGCATCTGGCAGGAAGATTCTCCTCTTCTGTTTTCAGTTACTACCAGTTAATATTTCAAACAGAATTTTTATTTCTGGGGCCCCAGATTCTAATCAGACTCCTCCCAATCTCTAAAAGGCTTGTGTATCTCCTATTGCTATCCTGTTATCTTGACTTTATCTGAAATACTCAAGACACTGCCATGCTGACATATGGCCTCCAATATGACTTTAATTACAATAAATATTAAATTTCAGATGGTATTGTTTCCCTTATCTTAACTCTATCTCAGTATGACACTGTAATTGCCTATATCAAAATTACCATGAAATGGGAGGACTACTAAATGAAAGCTCTTGAGTTCCTCCACAAACATATTTAGAGTCTTTGTAGGTAAGACCTGATAATTTGCATTTGTTCAGTGTTTGTGGAAACAGGGACTTCCTCCTCCAGCTATGGCAGAAGAACTGGTTATCAGACTAAACATCCACCATAAATAGCTATAAAAGTGCACAAAACACATAAAACAATGTTTGTATATTGGAAAACATGCAGGGTAGAATTGTGACTTCTTAAACAAAGGAAATAAATTAGTTAAATTTCAAATTATATCAGCTCTCTGCCCAAAATCACTTTCCAGATGATACCCCAGAAAAGTATATCCCAAAGAAAGCACAGGGATCTTACTGGAGTTAGGAGACAAAGATAAGAGTTTAATGTTACTAGGCAGAGATGAAATTTGCAGGGCATATTACAAGAAGAGAGAGCCATGCAGAAAAGGAACTGCAGAAATCTGCATAGAGGTTCCACTGAGGTTTGGCTCAATACTAAACTACACAAGGAGAGATTTTGCAAGTCCCGGCAGAAACTATCAGAGGTCTCTGAAGTAAATGGATATTCCAGAGATTACACAGGACTGGGAGTTGAGGCTATGACCATCGAGAGTGGAGAAGTATTGTTAAACACTTTAGGCATTGACTTGATACCCCAGAAAGTGCACACCTTAAAAGCAAGATTACTCTAAAGCTAAAGTGAGGACAAATCTATACCCACAAAATCAAATTCAAACCCAAATAAGAAAACAATGGCTTTGAATGACACACTGGATCAGATGGACTTAACAGATATATTCAGAGCATTTCATCCTGAGGCAGCAGAATACACATTCTTTTCAAGTTTATATGGAACATTTTACAGAATAGATCAGATACTGGGTCACAAATCAGGCATCAAGTGGTACAAAAAGACTGAGGTCATACCATGCATATTTTTAGATGACAAACTTTGACATTTGAAGTCAAACACAAGAAAAAAATTTGTAAAGACCACAAACACATGGAGGTTAAAGAATATCCTACTTATGAATAAAATGAGTTAACCAGGAAACCAAAGAAAAAAATTTTTTAAATACATGGAAGCAAATAATAATGAAAACACAACAGTTCCAAACCTTTGGGATGCAGGAAAGGTGTTCATAAGAGGGAAATATATAGCAAAAAAGCCTCAAATATGCAATGTAACCTTACACTTAACAGAGTTGGAAAATGAATACCAAATAAAGGCTAAAACCAGCAGAAGAGGGAAACAACAAAGATTCAAACAGAAATAAATGATATAGAAATTTTAAAAAAACAGTAGAATAGATCAATGAAAGTAGGAGCTGATTCTCTGAAAGAATTCACAAAATTGATAAACCCTACCCAAACTTAACAAATAGAAAAGAGAAAGGATCCAAATAAACAAAATCATGAATTCAAGAGGACAGACCACAACCAACACTGCAGAAATACAAACAATAATAAGAGGGTATTATGAGCAACTATATGCCAAAAGCTGTAGTGATCAAGACAATATGGTACTGGCATAAAAACAGACACATGTATCAATGGAACAGAATAGAGAACCCAGAAATAGACCCACAACCAATTATATGGTCATCTAATCTTTGATAAAGCAGGAAAGGCCATCCAGTCTCTTCAACAAATAATGTTGGGAAAACTGGACAGTGACAATGTAGAAGAATGAAAATGGACGACTTTCTTATACCATATGCAGAAATAAATTCAAAATGGATGAAAGACCTAAATGTGAGACAGGAATCCATCAAAATTCTAGAGAAGAGTGCAAGCAGCAACCTCTTTGGGTTTTTTTGGGGGGGAGGGGGACATTTTTAATATAATTCCTTTTTTCTTAATTAAAATTCAATTATCCAACATACAGTACATCATTAGTTTCAGATGTAGAGTTCAATAATTCATCAGTTACATATAACATCCAGTGCTCAACAAATCACGTGCCCTTTTTAAAGCCCATCACCCAATTACCCCATCCACCTACCCACCTCCCCCCCAGCACCCCTCAGTTTGGCTCCTATGGTTAACAGTCTCTCACGGTTTCTCTCTCTCTCTGACTTCATCCCAGTCCATTTTCCATCCCTTCCCCTATGATCCTCTGTGCTGTTTGTTATATTCCTATATGAGTGAAACCATATAATTATCTTCCTCTGATTGACTTACTTCACTCAGCATAATACCCTCCAGTTCCATACGTGTCAATGTAAATGGTAAGTATTCATCCCTTCTGATGGCTGGGTAATATTCCATTGTATATATATACAACTTCTTTATCCATTCATCTGTCGATGGACATCTCAGCTCTTTCCATAGTTTGGTATTGCGGACACTGCTGCTATAAACATTGGGGTGCATGTGCCTCTTCAGATCATTACATTTGTATCTGGGGGGTAAATACCTAGTAGTGCAATTGCTGGGTCATAGGGTAACCCTATTTTTAACTTCTTGAGGAACCTCTGTACTGTTTTCCAGAGTGGCTGCACCAGCTTGCATTCCCACCAACAGTGTAAGAGGGTTCCCCTTTCTCTGCATCCTTGCCAATATTTGTTGTTCCCTATCTTGTTAATTTTAGCCATTCTGACTGGTGTAAGGTGGTATCTCATTGTGGTTTTGATTTGTATTTCCCTGATGGCAAGTGATGTGGAGCATTTTTTTCATGTGTCTGTTGGCCATTTGCATGTCTTCTTTGGAAAAATATCTGTTCATGTCTTCTGTCCATTTCTTGACTGGATTATTTGTTTCTTGGATATTTGGGGGGCTTGATAAGTTCTTTATACACCTTGGACATTACCCCTTTATCTGATACGTCATTTGCAAATTATCTTCTCCCATTCCATAGGCTGCAAAACACTGCAGTTTTGCTGATGGTTTCCTTTGCTGTTCAGAAGCTTTTTACCTTGATGAAGTCCCAATAGTTCATTTTTGCTTTTGTTTCCCTTGCCTTTGGAGATGTGTCTAGCAAGAAGTTGCTGCAGCCGAGGTCAAAGAAATAGGCAGCAACCTCTTTGATACTGCCCATAGCAACTTCTTACTAGACATATCTCTGGAGGCAAGGGAAATAAAAGCAAAAATGAACTACTGGGACTTCAACAAAATAAAAAGCTTCTACACTGGGTCTCACTGATATCTTCCATTCTTTTCTCAGGCCCGGTGACTAGACTTAGGATCATTGCTTTAAATTCTCCATCAGGCATGTTACTTATATCCACTTTCCTTAGATCTTTGGCTGGGCCTTATCTCATTCTTTCATTTGGGATAAATTCCTCTGTCTTATTTTGTCTAGTCTCTGCCTTCTATGTGTCAGAAAAGCCACTTACATCTCCTGCTCCTGAAAGCACTGACCTTATGAAAAACAGATCCGAAAGTGCCCAGGGCCTGGCACTTTGGGGAATGCCTCCTGTGTGTGTGTGTTGTATGTACTCTGTTGTTGTGTTCTGGCTGTTCTATCCTACAGGTCAGTTGTCTGCAGGGGCTCTCCTTGCCTGCTATGTGCCATGTTTGGTCCCTGGCCTGAATGTGGTCAGTTTTAACTAGATGTGCTTTGGTCTGCTTGTGAAATCAGGCCTGTCACCACCTCCACCAGAACTGAGTCCCTGCAAAACTCTCTGCTTGGGAGACATGGGGGAGAAGCCCTGCTGCACTGGGACTAAGGTAAGTGTGACTAGTTCCACCAGAGCACAGGAGGGTGGGGGCTTGGTATAAAAAAGTTAAGCGGCCAGTGTTCCTGCTGCACTGCTTCTTGTACATGACTCTGTTTATGCTGAGAGGCAGGGGAAGAAAATGTTGTCATCCTTTGTTCCTGAAGAGATAGCTCTATAACTGCTGCCTCTCAGGACACACTCTGAGAAGAGTAAATAATCTCCCTACTGTGTGCCCCAGGTGCATTTCAGGTCACTGTTTCCATGCTATATGTCCCCAGGCTGCTTGCCTGCCTCCTATCGAAGAGCAGTGCAGTGCCCTCTGGGTTCTATCCCAGTCAAGCCCACTGACCTTTAAACTCGTGGCTTTATTTGTAATTATGTGGATGCAACTAGAGGGTATTATGCTAAGTGAAATAAGTCAATCAGAGAAAGAAAAATACTGTAAGATTTCACTCATATGTGGAAATTGAGAAACAAAACAGATGAACATAGGGGAAGGAAAGGAAAATAAAATAAGACAAAAATGAGAGGCAGACAAACCATAAAAGACTCCTAATAATAGGAAACAAACTGAGGGCTGCTGGAGGGGAGGTGGATGGGGGGTGGGATAAGTGGGTGATGGGCATTAAGGAGGGCACTTGTAGTAATGAGCACTAGGTGTTGTCTGCAACTGATGAATCACTAAATTCTACCTCTGAAACTAAACAAACAAACAAGTAAAAAACACCAAAACAACTCCAGGCTTTAAGCCCTGCTTGTTGCAAGAACTCATGAAATTCAGTCCCCCTCATTTTCCAAGCCAATGACTATGAGGAAACATCCTCCATGTGCATTCCAGTGGACTCCTCTCTCATACCCTTCTCCATCACTGTGGCTCCCTCCCCTCCCAGCAGCCATGATCCCTTTCTTCCCTAAACCACATCTCTGCCTTCTCTCATCTACCTCTTCTACCTTCTTCATCTACCTCATCTACCTTCTTCAATGTGGCCTTTTCTCTTCCTTTAGTTGTGGAGTTTGTTCTGTCAGTCTCAGGTCAATTTCTGGGATAGTAGGATGATTTGATAGTTATCTAGTTATATTCATGGGACAAAGCAAGGCTAGGGTCCTCCTACTCTGCCACCAGCATCCTCTATCCTCTCAATAGTTAAATATGAGGATGTATATTAAAATCCTTAGGAGAAAGCAATAAAAGTTAATATAAATGGTGTAATTAAAAAAGGAACATAAGTCAAATGGAAGTCTAAAAACTAGTCAAATTTAAAAGCAAGTAGTAAGCAGGAAAAGAATAACAAAAAGGAGAAAACAAAATGCAAACAGTAAAATAATAGACCTAAGTACAACCATATCAATAATTAAAAAACAGAGATTGTCAAAATACATAAAGAACTAAGACCTGGGGTGACTGGGGGGCTCAGCTGGTTAAATGTCTCTGATTTCGGTTCAGGTTATGCTCTCAGAGTCCTGGGATCAAGCTCTGCATCAGGCTCCCCGCTCAGCAGGGAGTTTGCTTTTCCCTCTCCCTCAACCCCTCCCCCTTCCTACTCTCTCTCTCTCTCTTTCTCTCTCTCTCTAATGAATAAATACAATCTTTAAAAAAATAACTAAGACTCAACTATATACTATGTATAAGAGATGCATTGCAAATATAAAAATTCCGATAGGATAAAAGTAAATAGATGAATCTAAGACTTAGCTCTGATAGGTAAAGAGCTTGGAAATCATCACTCTGATCCTTACAACAAAAAAACTTGAAAATTTTAATATTAACAACTTTTCTTGAGTCAGTCAAAGAAATGAAGTTGCAGAGCAAATCACCAACCCAAAATCTGGAGAGACAGACAAATTCAGAGAGACACAGCCAAAATCTGATTATCTGGGGCAGAAACTGCTAAAGCGATAATCTGGTAGGAAACTAGTGATTTTGACAGTTTGCTGGAGACCAAATGTGGACTACCCTACAAATGAGAAACTCATGAAAATGGCACACTTTCATGGGCTTTACCTCCAGGTGTTCTCATAAAGAAGAGCCAAGAAAGATCACCTTCTAATTCTAGCAAGGGTAGTGAGAAAATAATCAGTGTAAAGTATAACCATGGCATACTTCATAACAAAGAACTACTCTTCAGGAAAAATAACTTTGCAAGAGTCATATCTCAGTTTGGAGAACACCATTTCTTTCACTGCACCTACCTCTAGATTTCCTATCTCGTCTAACAACAACAACAACAAAAAGAGGAGTCAATGGAAGTCAAGGCCACAAGAAAATAGACTGGGGACACTATAGCCAGGGAACAGTATGAAAATGGGGGATGGGGGCATTATATCACTGGATAACACTTGTGAAGATCACAGCTCCAAGATACAGGCTCACTAAAACACTAAGATATAATCAGATGATTAGAGAACACTCCCCTTTCCCCACATTTTACCACAGTAATAGGGCTCTAGTACAAAAACAGTAGCCTACAGGTGAAAAAGCTGCAAGATACAGACTCTTTCTGAGAAAGAGTACTTAGGGAAGCTCAAAGTCAAGAAGGGAGATAAATACAAGGACACTAGAGGAATCTGAAGCCTCTGACACCTAGAGCTACAGAAAACATTAAACATCCTAACTTCTAAGAGATTACTATAAACCCTCATACTGAAGGTCTATTTACCATAGTTCTTATTATCTAGAACAACAGATTCAGCTTTCAATAAAAAAAAATTATAAGGCATGCCAGAATGCAAGAATAAACACAGTCTGAAAAGACAAAGCAATCATTGGAACCACACAGGTATATCACAGATGTTGGAATTATCAAAAAGGGAATTTAAAGTAACTATGATTAATATATTAAGCACTCTAATAAAAAAAGTAGCCAATATGCAATAACAGGTGGGTAATGTTAGCAGAGAGATGGAAACTCTAAGCAAGCAAATGGATGGAACAAGACCATGCAAATGGTAAGCATAAGACAACTGGAGTCACTATATTAACAAACAGACACCAAGATAAAGAGTATTATCAGAGATAAAAAGAAACATTTCAAAAAAAATAAATAAAAATAAAAAATTTTAGAAAACATTTCACCATGATAAACGGGTAAATGCAAGCACATAACACTCATGAACATGTACACAGCTAATAACAAAGTTTCAAAATACATGAAAAAATCCAGAGTTGAAGGGGAAAATAGACAACTTCATAGTCATAGTTAACCATATTAATACCCCCTCACCACAATTTAGAGATTAATAGACAAATAATAGATATAAATTCAACAACACTATTATTCACCTTAACTTAATTGATACTTATAAAATATGACTCCCAGCAACCACAGAACACAAATTATTTTCAATTACATATACTATATTCACCAAGATAGAGCATATGCTGTGATCTAAAACAAGTGTCAGTAAGTTTCAAAGGATTTAAATACAGAATATGTTCTCTGGGCACAAAAGAACTTATTTAGAAAGCAAATAACTGCTATAAACATCAGGGTGCATATGTTCCTTCAAGTCAGGTTCTTTGTGTGCTTTGAGTAAATACCTAGTATTGCAATTCTGGATCATAAGGTAGTTCTATTTTTAACTTTTTGAGGAAACTCCATACTGTTCTCCAGAGTGGCTGCACCGGCTTGCATTTCCACCGACAGTGTAAGAGGGTTCCCCTTCTCCACATCTTCACCAACACCTGTTGTTTACTGTATTGTTAATTTTAGGCATTCTGACAGGTGCGAGATGATATCTCATTGTAGTTTTTGCTTTGTATTTCCCTGATGATGAATGATGTTGAGCAACTTTTCATGTGTCTGTTACCCATCTATATGTCTTCTTTGGAGAAATGTCTGTTCATGTCTTCTGCTCATTTCTTAACTGGATTATTTATTTATTGAGTGTTGAGTTTGGTAAATTCTTTATAAATTTTGGATGCTAACCCTTTATCAGATATGTCACCTGCAAATAACTTCTCCCATTCTGTAGACCTCTTTTAGTTTTGTCGATTGTTTCCTCTGCTGTGCAAAAGTTTTTTATCTTGATGAAGCCCCAATGTTTATAGCAGCATTATCAACAATAGCTAAACTGTGGAAAGAGCCCAAATGTCCATCAACTAATGAATGGATAAAGATGTGGTATATATGTAATGGAATATTACCCAGTCATCACAAAGAATAAAATATTGCCATTTGCAATGACGTGGATGGAGCTAGAATGTATTATGCTAAATGAAATACATCAGAGAAAGAGAAACACCATATGATTTCACTCATGTGGAATTTAAGAAACAAAGCAGATGAACATAGGGGAAAGAAAAAAAAGAGGGACACCTGGGTGGCTCAGTCAGTTGGGCATCTGGCTATGGCTCAGGTCATGATCCCAAGATCCTGGGATTGAATCCCACTTCAGGTTCCTTGCTCAGCAGGGAGACTGCTTCTCCTTCTGCCTGGCACTCCCCCTGCTGTGCCCTCTGTCTCTTTCTCTCTCTCTCTCTGACAAAGAAATAAATAAAATCTTTAGGGAAAAAAAAAGAGAGAGAGGAAGTCAAACTATAAACTTAACTATAGAGAACAAACTGAGCATTGCTGGAGGGGAAGGGGGCAGGGGGATAGACTAAATGGGTGATAGGTATTAAGGAGGAAACATGTGATGAGCACTGGGTGTTCTATCTAAGTGATAATCACTAAATTCTACTCCTGAAACCAATATTACACTATATCTCAACTAACTAGAATTTAAATAAAAACGTGAAACCAAAAAAAAAAAAAAAAAAGAAATTAACTACACTATCTCATAAAAAATATACCAAACATTTGGAAATAAACAACACATTTCTAAAAAGTCTGTGGGTCAAAAAATAAATCAGAGTGGAAACCAGAAAATAGTTTAAACTGAATAATGAAAAATATGTCAAAATATATATCAGTGCTTACTGGGAAATTTATCTTTAAATATTATATTTAAAAAGAAAGGTATGAAATCAATGATCTAAGCTTCTAAGCTTCCACTCAAGAACCCAGAAAGAAAAAAATTTTAAAAAGAATCTAGAAAGAAGAAAAAAATGAAGTTAAACAAAATTAAGAAAATGGAAGGAAATAGTAAAGGGCAGAAATCAACAAAATAGAAAACAAATAACATGAAAACTGACAAAGCAAATGTTGGTTCTTTAAAACACTAAGGTTGAAAACCCTTTGCTAAGTGGCCAAGAAAATAAATTTGAGAGAAGACACAAATTGCCAAAGAGGGTTTGTCACTACAAATCCTACAAACATTAAGAATATGTGAGATTATGGACAATTTGTGCCAACAAATATGGATAATTTAGATAAAACAAACAAATGCCTTCAAACAGTCAATATACCAAGACTGACACAAAAAGAAAATTAGAATAACCTTATGTCTACTAAAGAAAGTTAATTTATTATCAAAAACTTTCCCACAAAGAAAGCTCCATGCCCATTATTTCACTGGTAAATTCTACATTTAAGGAAGAAATAACAATTGTACAAAAACTCGAGAGTTAGAAAAACACTCCAATTTGTTTTATAAAGCCAGCATTATCCTAATAATGAGAGTTGACAATGTTTTTACAAAAATTATAAATAGTTCTAGTGAATACAGATGTATACATACTGAAGTAATAGCAAATTGAATCTAGCAATACAAGAAATTATATTTACAATGAAATATCAAGTAGCGTTATACCATAAATCCAAGATTTGAAAATCAGTATATTTCATATTTTAACAGAATAAAAAAGAAAAATGATATCACTTTAAGGGATGCAGAAAAGTACTTGAAATAATTCAATACCCATTCATCACTCTTCAAAGTAGGGATAGAGGGAACATAACTCAATATCATAAAAGCCATCTATGAAAAGCCCACAGCAAATATCATTCTCAGTGGGGAAAAACTGAGTTCCCTTAAGATCGGGAACAGGACAGGGATACCCATTCTCACCACTAATTGTTCAACATAGTACTAGAAGTCCTAGCCTCAGCAATCAGACAAAAAGAAATAAAAGGCATTCGAATAGGCAACGAAGAAGTCAAACTCTTCACAGATGACATGATACTTTTGTGGAAAGCACAAAAGACTCCACCCCAAAACTGCTAGAACTCATACAGCAATTTAACAATGTGGCAGGATACAAAATCAATGCACAGAAATCAGTTGCATTTCTATACGCTAATAATGTGACTGCAGACAGAGAAATTAAGGAATTGATTCCTTTTACAATAGTACCAAAAATCATAAGAAACCTAGGAATAAACCTAACCAAAGAGGTAAATGATCTATACTCTAGAAACTACAGAACACTTATGAAAGAAATTGAGGAAGACACAGAGATGGAAAAACATTCCATGCTCATGGATTGGAAGAGTAAACATTGTTGAATGTCTATGCTGCCCAGAGCAATCTCCACATTCAGTGCAACCCCTATCAAAATACTATCAACATTTTTCACAGACCTGGAACAAACAATCCTAAAATTTGTATGGAACCAGATAAGACCCCAAATCACCAGGGGAATGCTGAAAAAGACAACCAAAGCTGGGGGCATCACAATGCCTGACTTCAAACTATATTACAAAGCTGCAATCATTCATGATTTTAAAAGCAAAACAAACAAAAACATCTCAGGAAACTAAGAATAAAAGTTAGATTCCTCAATGTGATGAATATCTTCTAAAATGTACAACTAAAGTCACACTTAAGGGTGAACTATGAACACTTACATGTAAGCTTGAGAAAAAGTCCAGGATGCTCAATTTCACCACTTCTATTCAACATGATACTAGAGATTCCACCTATTTCGATAAGGCAAAAAAGAAAATGAAGGCATAGTATCAAAAATGAAGAAGTAAAAAAAAAAAATGAAAAAGTAAAACGATCTCACTTCACAGATGACATGTTTGTTTACATAGAAATATCCTAAAGAATTTACAAAACAACTACCAGAATGAATAACTAAACCATGCAAGGTGACAGGATACAAGACCAAAGAAAAAAACTGTACTACATACCAACAAACAATTGAAAATAATTTAATAAAAATTTCATTTATATAGCAGTAAAAGCCAAAATACTAGGAAGTGAATTTAATAAAAGATAAACAAGACTTCCACAAAGAAAACTAAAACACACTGCTGAGAGAAGCTGAAGAACGAATGGAGTTCTTGGAGTGATTAACTACATGAATAAATTGTTCACTATCCTCTGATACATGGATTTCACGCAAATGCAATCAAAATCCCACCTCCCTTGTGGCAAAATCTGATGAGCTGATACTAAAATTCACGTGAGAAAGTAAAGAAGCTATCCAAAGCACTCTCACAAAAGAAAAACAAAGTTAAAGAGCATTGCTACCTAACTTCAAGATACAGTGTAGGAGTAACGTCAGCAAAATAGCCGCAGGAACTTCGAGCACTTGTGCTCCCCCCAGAAATGCCCATTTGCACAACTATCTGCACAGGAGAATACCCTCACACGAGCTAAGGATTCCAGGTTTCTTGGGCGAAACACAGAAATAAGGTGCTTTGTGGTGGGTAAGAAAGTTTCACACTATATCCATCAGCCCTCTCCTTTCCCCCTCCCTAGCCCAGGAGGCCAGGGCCAGAGACACCTTTCCAGGGGGAGAAGCAGAATGAGGTGACCTCCCAATTCACTGTAGACTCTAGAGCCGGCAGGCCCCAGAACCGCAAAACTCCCCCTGCCCTAAGCGGCTCCCCTGTGAGCCACTGCGAACCCAGGCTCCATCCACGCCAGCACCTGCAGGCAGCCACGGCCCCAGACAGTTACTGAGGCCCCAGGCTCCCACAAACCCGGGCTCCCAGCCCACCCACTGCCAGCCGACTGCAGGGAGAACAGACACTGGCGGGCCTTGGGACCCAGAATCCCCAGCTCACCTCAGTGCCAGGCAGCTCCTGCAGCAGTCGTGTCTCCAAGAAGCGCCAGGTTCCGGGGGAATCCGGGGAAACCAACTTCCTGTCGGCCTAGCGCCCCCTGGCTCCTGACCCTGGCCGGCTGCCATAGCTCTAGGTTCCCATCAGTCCAAGCGAACGCTGGCTGCAGGGAGACACCCACCAACACAGGCTTCCGGGAAGGTTCAGAGCTAGGCACAGTGCCGGGGACCCAGGCTTTTCCCTCATCCCAGCTGCGGGCGAGCTCCCAGGACCCCAGGCCTGGAGCCCACCCGGGGACAGGCCACCCCTACAGACCCCGCTTCCACACTGGCGCAATCACTCCCACTTTGTGTCTGGTAACGCTGGCCTCTGCTTTTTTTTCTTTGTTCCGGCCGACTCCGAGCTCCGCTTTCCTGGTCTAGGTGAAGTGAAACCAAAGCGGCACCTCTGAACAGTGCTTTGGAAGCTGGAGAAACTGATGCTCCATCCATTCTTTATGTGTGTGATCAGTACATATAGTGGAATATTAGTCAGCCTGAAAAAAAGGAAATCATGCCATTTGTGACAACACATGGATGAACCTGGAGGACATTATGCCAAGTGAATAAGAAGATTACAGTAGGACAAATAGTGCATGGTTCCACTTACATCAGGTACCTAAAATGGCCAAACTCATAGAACCAGAAAATAGAATGGTGGTTGCTAGGGGCTGTGGGGTTGGTTAAATGAGAGGTTGCTTTGTTGTTCATTCGGTATAAACTTACAGTTCTAGAGCTCTGGTATACAACATATTGCCTATACTTAAAACTGATTGTACACTTCAAAATGTGATGAATGTCAATCTAACGTTAGGTATTAGGTGTTCCCAACAGAATCAAAACAAAACCAAGGAACCTTTGGAGATGATGGATATGACTATTACTTTGTAGTGATGTTTTCTCAGGCGTGTGAATATTTTCAAATTCACCAGATTGCATACATTAAGATAGTGCAAGGTTGTGGGTTGGTTTTTGGCTTTTTGTTAGTTTTTTGGTATATCAGTTATAGCTCAGTAAAAATGTGTAAAATGAAGAATTAAAAATATTTGGAAATTTTATGGTAAAAAGTACTTCAAAAAATATAGAGCAGAGGCATAGGAAATTCTGGGTAGTCGGGAGAGAGATACTATTTTAAATAGGGTGCTTAGGGACGATTTCTTTGAGAAATCCACACCAAGTAAAATTTTCTAGCTCACTCTTCTGGCTTTTATAACATCTTGGTTTTCCTCCCTTATCGTGGTTTCCCCATGTTTTCCATATTGTTCACTCTTAGTTTCTTTTGCAAGATCCTGTTCTGTTTACCCTTAAAAATGAGTATTCCTCAGATTTTGCCGTGAGCTCTTTTCTCATTCTGGATGATCTCCTATGTTCCTATGGTTTCAAGTATAAACATGTATTTCCTAAACAAGACCACTTCCATGATCTCCTGGCCCATTATCCTCTGAACTACCATAGATTTCTACTTTTGTGGCTTACAGACTCTTCAAACTAAAAATATATGAAAATAATTGCAACAATTTTACTTCTAAACCTTCTCCCTATTCTGTATTGCTTTTTTTTTTATTCATTTGACACAGAGAGAGAGATTACAAGTAGGCAGAGAGGCAGGCAGAGAGAGAGGAGAGAGGAGGAAGCAGGCTCCCTGCTGAGCAGAGAGCCCGATGGGGGCCTCGATCCCAGGACCCTGGGATCATGACCTGAGCCGAAGGCAGCGGCTTTAACCCACTGAGCCACCCAGGCGCCCCTGTATTGCTTTTTTTATAACTGCCAAAGGTCTGGAAGCCATTCTAAATTCTCCTCTACTTCATTTCCAAAAATGAGAATAGCTAAGTGATTCTGTAAAGTTGGTAAGAGCCTACCATGGGCCAGAGGAAGAGACAGATTGGAAGAATTTTATCAAGGTAGAATTGACAGATTTGTGACAGAATGGCTTTGAGAGAATTTGGGTTTGGGTAACTTGGTGGATAGAGAATTGAGCTTAGAAGAGGAAGAGCCGATTGAAAGTAGAAGATAAAATTGTTTCAAATGAATTATTCTTGAGATACCTGTCAGCGAAATAGCCAGGTTAAAAAGTCCTGTGGCTTGCTAAATGCCTTACTTTGGGTTAGCACAGAAATAGACTCTTGAGATAAGAATTCAGATGCAAATAGTATATCTTGGAAAGTGAGGAAGGGAAAGTATGGAAATCGATAAAATGTGCTTTGGCGAGCCAGTTAAAACCACCAAAGATAGAGAAATTCAAATTTAGCACCTCTGGTAAAACTCTAGAAGATGGTATAGAACATACCATAGAGTTACCACAACCGATGGGTTAGGCGCTGGGGTTGTTACCCACCTAATCTCCACCAGCACTGTTCGAGAGTCATTTCTGGAGTCATTAACTCCCCCCAGAAGCTCTACAGCATTGCTAGCTTGAGTCATGCATAGGATGCTCATTCTCTTGCAGCCCATCCCCCCACCAAAAAAAGGCCCACATGTGGAGAGTAATAGGTGTTTCCTGCTACTAAGTAGCCTTCACTGTATGGAGGATAAATGCCAAGGTGATATGAGTGAAACAGTGATGGCATTTACTGTATTAAATATATGACTCTTGGGGTGCTTGGGTGGCTCAGTTGGTTAAGCAGCTCCTTTGGCTCGGGTCATGATCCTACGGTCCTGGGATCAAGTCCCGCATCAGGCTCCTTGCTCAGCAGGGAGCCTGCTTCTCTCTCTGCCTCTGCCTGCCACTCTGCCAGCTTGTGCTCTCTCCGTCTCTCTCTGACAAATAAATAAATAAAATCTTTAAAAATATATATATGAATCGGAAGTTCAGGGAAAGGTTTAACTAGACAAATAGATTTGGAAATCTTTGGTACCAGAGTCAACCAAATTTGTATCTCCAAAACCACAAATTTACTAAACTGGTCAAATAACGTCTCCAAAATGTCAACTGAGGAGAGAGAAAGAAGATATACTCTGGTTACATCAGTAATCCAAAGGTCAAGGCAATGTTCCTTAGAGGATAGAAAACTGTGTTTAGGGACAGCATGTAAAGAGGATATGAGGTCTACTTTGGAGGTAGGCAAAATTTAAAAGGGAAAGAGAAAGGGAATTGCTAACAACTAGAGGAAAAAGGGAAATTTCTATCGTGAGGTTGAGAGTGTCCAGGGAGAGTTATTTGCCCTCATAATAGTGAGCACATGTTGCTTGGGGGAAAGCACTGGATTCACCCCTCAGCGGAGCTCTGCAAAAGATAAATATGCAGTAGAGTTGGCATCATCAGAAATTTCAGTAGGAGCCCTCATAGCAGAAGAATTCCATCAAAAGTGATGAAGTATGAGAGCAAGGCTAAACCGGGGATCTAACTGATACTAAAATATGAGAATTTATCCTCTAGTGACTGTAGTTGAGGGGAGAGATAATACTTCCTATGGATCATCCAGCAATTGGGGATGTTAGAAGACGTTGTAGCTTCTGTTTACTGCATATCTCATGGTATGTGTTGATTTTTGTTTTCTTTAAAATTGATCTCTTACAGTGTTCCCTAGTAGAGTACCCCAGTAAGGTACATTTTTTTAGTTTCTTAGAAGGAGCTTGAACCAAAATATTAAGACCTCAAACATACTTTTGAACCAGCACCAATGTAACCCAGATCCCAGATTCTGTAGCCATCTTTGATGAAAATGTCCCATTAGCAAACGTTTTGATCTGCTTAAAACTGGACATGGAAAGCCAATGGAAAAAGTATTTAATCTGGGTTTTCACTATGGAAATCTCCAAGAAATCCCTGATACCATTTCACATATCCAAGTAGTTCACCGGGTTCAGACATCATTCCAACCCCAAAACAAGCTCCTGGTCATCACAAATACTATGAATCCCAGACCTGTCCAAATAGGGTGTATCAAAAAGCCAGCCACTACCATGGTCGTGAAAGTTATACAGTTGGAAGGAAATTGATCTTTATCCCATTTAAGTTTTAAACATCTTAAGCTTCAGTCTTTGCAACTTTTACTCCTTCCATCCAGTTCTTTAAAAAAAAAATGTCTTTCTAAGATTAGTGTCAATTGGAAAGTATTTGTATATCCTGGCTGTTAAGATGGAAAGTGTGAATTTACAGAAACTCTACTATGTAGAGAGATGGTGGTAAGTTTAGTAGAGTGATGGAGGGGCAGTAGATGAGAGTGGGGTGCCTATGGGACAAAGCCAAGAAAATGAGACTCACAGACTGAGAGTCAATTATGCTCACATTTCACAGTCTCTCCACCTATGTGCCAAAGGCAACGTGTTAGATGCTGGGTGAAGTCTCAGCCAGGAAAAGAGAGCCTAGTAATGTGTTGCTGTGTTTGGTAATGAGGCTGGTAAGCATTTGGCCTTCATTTAGTTTTGCTAGCACATACAGATAACACTATACCAAGCCTAAACATAGTTCTAAGGTTAAATAACCTCTTGTCAATTTTGCATAATCACTTTGTAGGGAGGATATAGATAGAAAAAAGCAACTGAAAATATAGATTTCTTTTTCCCAGACCCCATCCTCACACTCCAAAAATACGGTCCACTAACCTAGGAGAAGTAGAGGTGAGGAAATTAAGTCACCCTCCTGATCTTATCCATAGATTGAACTTTGGGGACAAAATTCATAAACAGGTATTTAGTGAACAGTATTTTAAAGTTTTCTTTTCTCCTTTGTCTTGCTTTTTTAAGAAAAACTATTAGATCTCTTTAAAGAGTTGGGAAAGAGAAGCAGTTAATTAGAGCTACAGGGAACTGCTTGAGCTCTAAGCCAACTGGCTCAAATTGACCTGTTTGTGACTGGAAAGTTAGTTTGGCTCCTTCATGTTTTCGGTTCTTTTATAGACTTTATTTTGTTTTTCATTCAGCATGATTTCATAAGCTCCAAAAAGTCAGTGCTGCTGGAGAAGATATGTGCTTATTTACTGCTTCTATTTTTCTAGAAGTGAGCTATTCTTCCTTACCACGTTACCCCAGCCACAGGCTTTAGTCTGCATCTCCATTGTTTTCCCACATAGCTCCAGAACCACCTGCTAGCCAATTCTGTGAGCTCACCTCTTGGTTCTCACACTGAGGTCTTGCTGTAAGCTTTGCCAAGTCTGGAATAATCAGAGCTGCTTTGGGGAGCTACTTCACTGGGGTCACTGCTTTTCTAAAAATCAAAGTCCACAATGAAATATGGTGAGAAGTTAAGAAATAATATCCTATAGTCCCAAAACACATACCAGGGCCATTACACAACACTTATTTATGAAACCCCTTTTGAACAATTATGGGATGGAGCCAAGGCAGGAGCTGTTGGAGAGAGCAAGCTGAGAACAAATGTTGGCAGTTTTATTTTAAAGTCACAAAACTATCTAGAGCAGCAATAGCTAGTTCGATCGTTGACTATATCCCTCAAAGCAAATTGTTCTTTTTTCCCTGTTTTTAGATTAAAAATGGTATGCCATCTAGCATACCATCTATGCCATCTCATTACCATCTAGCTGTAATATTATACAATAACAAGAATGATATTGATTCTTAGAAGTACTTTAGTATGTGTGAGTGGTGGGAACCTAAGAAGACAACAAGAACCCCTAAACCCATCATGTTATTCCTTTGATATAAAATTACCAAAAAAGAATTTTTTAAAAGCTATCTGCAAAGTAATCCTTATATGGGTAATAGAGGGCCTCCCCCAGGAACCCATATTATATATTACAATTAAAGTTACTGGTGTATGACCTCAGGAGAAGATCCATATTATCATGTCTGAACTGTAGCCTCATCAGCTGTGTTATATCTTCTGTCATGAAAAACAAAGGTGCTAACATCCAGGACTTGGTCAGCAGGGAGATTAGTTTAAAGGGTTAGTATAAAATAAGAGTTTGTTCTGTGTATTTCCAGCTGTCCAGAAAAGAGAAAGCTTGGACAAAGGACCATATCCATTATTTTGGGTAGGTCTTTCTATAAGTGCGTAGGGTAGTGGCAACAGCCACTAAAATCTTACAAAGGACTCACTTTTTAAAATTCTATACTTAACCAGATTCCATGCCTTTTGCAGGAAGGCAGGGGGGAGATATGAAGTAGGCACCGGGAGGTGGTGGTTCACTGTGGAGAGAATTACTGAAAATGCTGAAAACAAGAGAAAGCAACAAGTCCAATACTCTAGATCAAGCAGAGGAGCAAGGCTCATAAGCCAAAGGAGGGAGTCTAAACTAGTCCCTCAAAAATAAGACAGCCATAAATAGAGACCATGCCCAATTACAGAGCCAAGGACATGGAGCCCTGGGTAAGAATGACTGTGAAAAATGGAGCAAGAAAAAAAAAAACTGAGCATGTGAGTAGGAGAAAGGACATGTAAAAATATTACTTCTGAGGCATATGATGCTGTCTGAACTGGTTTTTAAATATTCTCTGTAGCCGGATGTGAGGAAAATATGCAGGATCTCATCATGAAGGTCTGAGAACACCTAAATAAGAAGTCTTGATTTTATTTTAAAAGATAGATAGTTGAATGTAATAATAAAAATGTTTTAAAATTAAAAAAAGATGTGAAGAGCAACTGAGGGGTTTTAATTTTTGAAGTGACATTAGCCAATGAACAGAACGTCAATAAGCAGAAATGAAATAAACAAAAAAGTGATATATCTGAATAAATGAATGCATTTAAAGTTATTATTCATTTAGTAACAAACCATGTGCAAAGAAAAAAAATAGAAAAATATGTATTCTCTAGTTACTCAGCTAGAATTTTAATTTACTCAGGATGTAACATAATGGAAAGGAACTGACCAGAACACCTCCAACTCTTTGGATATGAGAATAGTTCCATCTTAGAGCAAAAAGTTCTTTGGCAAAAGTTATATCAGAACTTTATCACCTGTCTACTTCTTGCTCTTCTCTTTCAGTCAAAGCCATCATTGATTAGTGAGGCCAAATCCTTTCACTAATTGCCCTCATGTTCCAATAGAATACGGAACTGTCCCTTATAATCAAGGAAGAAAAACAGTGAAGAAAAATGATTCAACCAAATTGTTTCTTAAAATGTATAATTTGGAAGAGGCTCTGACTTTATGGTGGGGTTTGATGCCTAAACCCTGCCATTCCTGTCTGCCTCCAAGCTGCTGGCTGAGAGACATGCACAAGAACCAAACCCCCTAGCAGCTCCTTTTTTACTGCTCCATGAAGCAGGCATTGAAAAGACAGGGTGACACCTGCTTCTAGATTTTGAAGAACAGTAACCCAACATACTTATAATGTGGTCCAACAAATGCCAATATCTGAAAAATCAGATCAGTTCTTCCTCTCCTGGTGAGAGGAGACAGTGAGGAGAGGTAGAGAAGAAGCAGATGTCCCTATTCCTGTATCTTTCCTTGAAGGCATGGGAAATAGAGAACCCCTTCTCCGTGGAAATTTGAAGAGGTGGAAAGACATAGACCTCCTTTCTCAACAGTGATCAGCTTTAGTAAGTCACAATTTTACTTTAGAGGAGAAATATTAACTGGCAAAATAATACTTGTCTAAGAATATTGAGTTATGTCTAAGCAGGGAGTTGTAAAGTATCCAATGAGTCTTGCACTGTTTACAATGAATTAAAAAAAAAAACAGGAAAGACGGGATACACTCCACTAGATTTGTAAGTGCCATGAAAAAATTTTAAGAGTCTCTGTTCCACTCACGTGTTTTTACAAATCGTTAGAAAATATCCTTTCTGATGAAATATTTATTTTGGAAAATGAGAAACTTGGGAAAAATAATTTACGACCATTTTACCTTTTTACGATGTAGACATACTACTTTAGATTTCACTGTGTAAAAGGTAGATAATCCATGGGTATAAAAGGATAAAGGGCATATGCATGTACATGTAATCATCTAAATAAGTCATGCTTCAAACTACTTTTTACCTTAAAAAGTTTAGATAATTTAGTAATAATGATTATAATTATTTCAATTTTTCAGTTGACTTTATAAAAATGGTTCTACTGATAAATGACTTTCTCCTTAGGCAGGATTATTCATGAGTTGCCACTGAAACAACTCTATCCTGCCTCCTTGTAACTAATATCACAAATTTATAAAACTGATTAGAAAGAGGAATACAGGGCGCCTGGGTGGCTCAGTGGGTTAAAGCCTCTGCCTTCGGCTCAGGTCATGATCCCAGGGTCCTGGGATCGAGGCCCACATCGGGCTCCCTGCTCAACGGGGAGCCTGCTTCCTCCTCTCTCTCTGCCTGCCTCTCTGCCTACTTGTAATCTCTCTCTCTGTGTCATATAAATAATAAAATAAAATCTTTAAAAAAAGAAAAAAAGAAAAAAAGAAAGAGTAATACAGTCCATGACATTAGAACAACATTTTCCTCTGCATGAAAAATTGTCCCACTAAATAAATCAAACTAGACTGAATGAGGATCAGACCTAGACTCATTAACATCATATTTTAACCTAGTAGAGTAAATGGCTCATTACATACTCAAGAATTGTGCCTATTTGAGAGGATTCATAACAGAACTTTGTCAGTGATGAGATATTACTTTCCTAAGTTCTATTCAATATCTATATGGTTATGGTACATGAAATAGCTCAAACGTTTTGGTCTCATCCTGTTCAATATACTCAAATTGATTTTGCCACAACTTAAACATGATTATATATCTGTTGGTGATCCAATCCAGTCTCATTCTTTTAAATATTATCTGTATGCTATCAACTCCCAAACATACATCTCCAGCCTAGACCTTTCCCCCGAACTCCAAACTCATATATGCAAGCGGCTATTTAACATCTATTCTTGAATGAGTAATAGACGCTCCACTCCAAACTCAATACATCTTCTATCCAAACTTATTCTATCTTTAGCCAGACCTAAGTAGATAGAAAATTATTCTCCTAGTGGCTGAGGCCAAAAAACAAGGAGTCACCTTTGTCTGTTCTTTTTCTTTTACATCCAACTTTCAGCTAATCACATCCTATTGGTTATACCTCCAAAATATATCCAGGATCTTGCCACTTCTCATCACTGTAATTGCTGTCACCTGGTTGAAGCTACCATAACCTTTTCCCTAATTTATTGCAGTAGCCTTTACTTGGTGTTCCTTCAGGCCACATTTTGCTCAAATTCTGTACGAGTTCCCTATTTAACTCAGGATAAAAGCCAAATTTATCATTGATTTTAATTGGGGGAGGGAAATTGTTTTATTTTCTTCCACTGACTAAAATAACTAAAATACTATCACCTTCATGTTTGGTGCCTGACAGTTTTCAATTCTCCTCAGCACTATGTGCATTTTCACAAAGTCATGGTCAAAATAAAAGTTTGTAGACAAGAAGAAAGCCTTTTCCCTCATTCTAGAAGACTTCATGAAGCATTCTGTGTATGTAAATATCACTGTACTTTACAGACCAAGAAGTATAATTTTTGCATATCATTCTCACTAATGTGACAGCTTCTCCAGGGTGGAGCCTATTTTCTTTATCTTTTCTATCTCCAGTATCTGACACATAATGATACACAGTAAAAGCTTATTAAATAATTGACTAATAAATGGTTAATTGGAGGCAGAGTAACAGGGGGAAAAGACCATAACATTTGAAGTTAGAGTTAGTTTGGGTTTTTGTTCTACTAACAACATAAACTTGGCTATATATATATATATGTATATATAAAATACCAGCTTCTTGCTCAAGAAGTACTTTGATTTGGATTTGACACCAAAAGCAAAAGCCACAAAAGCAAAAATAAACATGGAACTATGTCAAACTAAAACATTTCTGAAAAGCAAAGGAAACCATCAGCAAAATGAAAAGGCAACCTACAGAATAAGAGACAATATTTGCAAGCCATATATCTGATAAGAGGTTAATATCAAAAATATATAAGGAATTCATACAACTCAATAACAAAAAAATAAATAACCCAATTAAAAATGGGCAAAGTACCTAAAAGGACATTTTTCCAGAGAAGACAATAAATAGTCAAGAGGTACATGGAAAGGTGCTCAACATCACTAATCACCAAGAAAATGCAAATCAAAACCACAGTGAGAGATCACCTCACACCTGTTAGGATGTCTGTTATCAAAAAGACAAGAGATCAAGAGATAACAAATACTGGCAAGAATGAGAGAAAAGGGAATGAACCCTTATGCACTGTGGTAGAAATGTAAATTGGTACAGCCACCATGGAAAATGTTATGAAGATTACTCAAGAAGTTAAAACTAGAACTACCATATGATACAGCAATCCCAGTTCTGAGTATATGTCCACCGGACAAGAAATCATTATCTTGAAGAGATTTTTGTATTTCCATGTTCACTGCAGCATCATTCACAATAACCAAGCTATAGAAACAACCTAAATGTCCATCAATGGGTGAATGAATATATATGTATATAATGGAATATAATTCAGCTTTTGAAAAAGAAGGAAATCCTGTCATTTCTAACTTTGTAGATGAAACTGGAGAGCATTGAGCTATGTGAAATAAGCCAGAGAGACAATGACAAATACTGCATGGTATTATTTATATGTGGAACCTAAGAAAAGTTGAACTCATGGAAACAGAAAATAGAAAATGGTTGCCAAGGGCTGGGGGTCAGGAGAAATAAGGAAAGGATAGTTAAAGGGTACAAACTTTCAGTTACAGGTATCCTCTGTTTTTAAGATATCACCCACAAGAGGGGTACCTGAGGTGGCTCAGTCAGTTAAGTGGCTGACTCTTGGTTTCAGCTCAAGTCATGAGCTCATGGATGGTGAGATTGAACCCGCATCAGGCTCCACACTCAGCAAGGAGTCTGCTTGAAGATTCTCTCCTTCTGCCCTCCCCCCCACTCACTCTCTCTCTCTTTCTCTATCTCTAAAAATAAATAAATCTTTTTTAAAAACAAAAAACAAGATGTAACCCACAAGAGCCATTCATGTTCTGTAACCTATTGAGCTTATTTTCTAAAGTCCTGATTAGCAAAGCTCTAGAGGAAAAATGTCTTCCAGAAACTTCTGACTGAAGATCTTATAGCTTACAAAACCAACATGTAGTGACAGTAGAGGTAGGGGAGGAAGTGCATGATTATTTTTTAATCACAAGATTGATGAACTTGAAATTGCAGGCTTGCAATCCCCAACAAATCAGCAGTTGAGTGATATGTATCAAAGGCTTCTTAGGGCGCCTGGGTGGCTCAGTGGGTTGAAGCCTCTGCTTTCGGCTCAGGTCATGATCTCAGGGTCCTGGGATCGAGGCCCGCATCGGGCTCCCTGCTCAGTGGGGAGCCTGCTTACCCCTCTCTCTCTGCCTGCCTCTCTGCCTCCTTGTGATCTCTCTCCCTCTGTGAAATAAATAAATAAAATCTTTAAAAAAAAAAAAAAAGGCTTCTTAGTGCAAAACACTGAGTCATTTCCCAGGAGGAGCATGAAGCTAAACTCAGAGCCCAGGATTTTGCCAGGGAGACTTACATTAAAACTGAAATTACAGGGCGCCTGTGGGTTAAAGCCTCTGCCTCCAGCTCAGGTCATGATCTCAGGGTCCTGGGATCAAGGCCCACATTGGGCTCCCTGCTCAGCTGGGAGCCTTCTTCCTCCTCTCTCTCTGCCTGCCTCTCAGCCTACTTGTGATCTCTCTCTCTCTCTCTCTGTGTGTGTCAAATAAGTAAATAAAATCTTAAAAAAAACCTGAAATTACAAATAGAAAGAAAATGGACAAAAAAGACCAAGAGCACAAACTTGAGATGAGATGGTGCATAAATAACAAGGTAAAAAAAAAGAGTATTAAGAATTTGGAAATATAGGGCTGCCTGGGTGGCTCAGTGGGTTAAGCCTCTGCCTTCAGCTCAGGTCGTGATCTCAGGGTCCTGGGATCAAGCCCCACATTGGACTCCCTGCTGGGCGGGAAGTCTGCTTCTCCCTCTCCCTCTTCCCCTGCTTGTATGCCCTCTCTCACTCTCACTCACTCTCTCTCTCTCTCTCTGTCAAGTAAATAAATCTTAAAAAAAAAAAAAAGAATAAATAGTCTGACTCAATGCTCTTTCCAATCTCAGGTCAAGGGTTCCCTCCCAGCTGATGGCAATGAAACCAGGGAGTGAGAGAGCCCTTGGGCTCCTGGGTCACAGAGCTAAGTAAGTAGAGAAGGGTGGAGAGGGGATCCAGAAGTGTAAACAGAAGTAGCACACTGACTTTAATGGAAATGTTTCAGATTTTCTTTTTTAAATTAATATTTGCTGTGGTTTGGTGTAGATACTTTTTTAAAAAAGATTTTATTTATTTATTTGACAGGGAGATAGAGCGCACAAGTAGGCAGAGGGGAGAGGGAGAAGCAGGCTCTCTGCCCAGCAGAGAAGCCGATGCGGGACCCGATCCCAGGATTCTGGGATCATGACCTGAGCTGAAGGCAGCCGCTTAACTGACTGAGCCACCCAGGTGCCCAGTGTAGATACTTTTATCAGGTTAGGAATGTTCACTTCCAATCCTAGTTATCATCATAAAGTTGAATTTTTAATCCTTTTTTCTACATAAATTGGGATAATTCTGTGGTTTCCTCCTTTGATCTGTTATTGTTTTGATCTAAATTGGTATGTTTTCTGATGTGAACCAGCTTTACATTTTACAGATTAAATACTACTCAGTATCAATGTATTATGTGTATACAAAGAACGATTTATTTTGCTGATATTTCCTTTAGAACCTTTGAGTATCTATGTTTGTAAGTAAGAATGAGCTATAATTTTATTTTCTTGAGATTTCCTTGACTGTATTTTCTGTCAAGACTTGTTTATCTACTGAAACAAGTTATATAGATAAAAATTGTGATTTTTCTAAAGTGTTGGTGAAATGTTTTTATAAAGCCTCTGAATATAATGCTTTATTTCAGGAGGGTTTTTTTTAATTGAATTGATTAATTTGTCTTTAATGATTGCTCCATCATTCAGGTTTTGTCATGAATCAATTTTGTTAAATCATATTTTCTGTAAATTAGTTTCATCCACATTTTACAAATCATGATTATATAGTGTTTGTAGCATTATGTATTTTTTAAATTATTAACATTATCTACTTCTTGTGTGATCTTATTACCCTACTTATTTTTTTTTTTACCATGAAAATCACCTATGAATATTTTTTGGTAAACAGTTCCACTGGAAAACTTATCAGAAAGTAAAAGAAGTCCCCTATATCCTTCTCCCCAGAGACTCTACTCAAGTTTTCCCAGTTGTTTCAGTAGCTCCTTTATGGCAAAGGAGTCAACCCAGGATCACATGTTACTCCATTTGCCATGTTTTTCTAGTATCATTCAATCTTGAACATTCTTTTTTTCTTTGAATTTCTGTTATGACTTTCATAACCTTGGCATTTTTAATTGACTTTTTAAATTTGTTTCTTCAATTTTTTATTTAAAGTCTGGCGAGTTAACATATAGTGTAATATTGGTTCCAGGAGTAGAATTTAGTGATTCATCACTTACATATAATAAGCCAGCGCTCATCACAGCAGGTGTCCTCCTTAATACCCATCACCCATTTAACCCATCCCCCACCCACCTCCCTCCTACCACCCTCCCTTTGTTCTCTATCATTAAGAGTCTCTTATGGTTTTCCTCCCTCCCTCTCTCTTTTTTTCCCCTTCCCCTATGTTCATCTGTTTTGTTTCTTAAATCCACATATGAGTGAAAACATATGGTATTTGTCTCTCTGACCTATTTTGCTCACCATAATATTCTTTAGCCCTACTCATTTTTAATAATTATTTTTATCTTTCGAGGCTTGTCTCTTCTGTTTGTTCAAAGGATCAGCTTTTACTTTTCTGGATCACCTGTATTGTTTATTTGTTGTCTGTTGCTTTACAGCTTTGCTTTTATCCTTATCATTTTCTCCTTTCCACTGTTTTGTTTTCATTCTGTCATTCTTTTACTTACCTTCATGAGTTAAGCTGTTTATCAATTTTCAGTGTTTTGTTTTCTAATATATGCTTTTAGGGATATACATTCCCCCTCCAAATACTATTTTAAGTATGTCCCACAAGTTCTGGTAAGTAATGCTCTCACTGACATTTAACTTCCAAATATTTTTTAATTCACTATGATTTTTTATCCTTAATTTATAAATTCTTAATAAATTCTGTATTATTTAGAAGTGTGGTTCTTTTAAGTTTCCCTTTTGATTTTTTAACACACCATTTTGGGGATATCTTTTCATTGATTTCCAATTTTATTGCACACTTATTTAAAAATGTGTGAAATTTTAAGACACTTCCTTTGTGGATTATGATGTGGTAAAATTTTACAAATAATGTAATTTTGAAAGAACTGTGTAATCTCTATTCCTTGGGTAAAGAATTTATATCCAGCTTATAAATCGTGTTATGGAAATTTGATCTATCAGGGAGAGGCATATGATAATTTCCCTCTATTAATTTTATGATTCTGTATTTTAATCAATTCTTATCTGCATGTGTCAAGCTTTTTTAGATGCACATATGCTCATAATTAATTTTAGTTGATGGATGTTCCAGTTATCATTATGTAAAGTCCCCCTTTATCCCTATTGGTACTTTTTGTTTCAAGTTCCTTTTCTTCTGATTTTAATATAACCAATATTGGTCAGCCTTATCTTGCGGGAGAATGAATATGGAATGATTTTATCTTTTCCAGTCCCCTCCCCCATCTGTCTTTTAGTAATATGTTGGGCAGAAACCACAGCTTTTCAGTCATTTACAGCCATTAAAAATTTAGTCCAGTCTAGTTCAAAATTCCAATCTCCTATATAACTTAAGTCTCATCTCATCCCTATCCCCTAGTTGCATACTAACTTTCCATTCCAGATCCCTCAACCACAGCCTAAAATTTCCTCCACATAAACAATTTCTCATCCAAATCAGTGTTGAAATTTATTTTAAAGTAAAAATTGAAATAAAAATCACCATATCTTTGCACAGAAATGAATAACAAAGTGGGAGAGAAAATAAGAAAACCTTATTAAATTACTATTAATTCTGACCTCAAATAACTTTACCTTAAAATATCTAGAGCTATGAATCCTGGAGGGAGAAGAATGAGAGTAAGGAAGAAAATAAATGTTTAAAGAAGTGATGGCTAAGATCGAAAACCCTCAACAAAACATTAGCAAACAGGATTGAGCAATAAATTAAAAGGATCATTCAACATGATCAAGTGAAATTTCTTCCAGGGATGCAAGGATGGCTCAGTATTTGCAAGTCAATCAATGTGATATACTGCATCAACAAAAAGAAGGATAAAAATCAAAAAGCATTTGACAAAATTCAACATCTCTTCATGATAAAAACTATCAAGAAAGTGGGTTTAGAGGGAATAAACCTCAATATCATCAAGGCCATACATGAAAAACCAACAGTTAATATCTTGATGGTAAAAATTTGAGAGCTTTTACTCTAAGATCAGAAACAAGACAAGGATGTCCATTCTTAATGCTTTTATTCAACATAGTACTGGAAGTTCTAGCCACAGCAGTCAGACATATATATATTTATATTTTTATTTATATTTTTATTTTTATGTAAAGAAGATGTTAAACTGTCACTGTTCACAGATGACATGATACTATACATAGAAAACCCAAAAGACTCGACTAAAACACTACTAGAAGTAATAAATGATTTCAATAAAGTTTCAGCATACAAAATTATTGTATCTAGTAGCATTTCTATACACTAATAACAAAGTAACAGAAAGAAATTAAGAAAACAATTCCGTTTACAATTGCACCAAAAAGAATAAAATACCTAGGAATAAAATTAACCAAAGAGGTGAAAGACAGGTACTCTGAGAACAATAAAACACTGATGAAATAAATCGAAGATGGCACAAACAAATGGAAAGATATTCCATGCTCATGAACTGAAAGAACTAATATTGTTAAAATGTCCATCTTACTCAAAGCAATCTACAGATTCAGTGCAATCCCTATCAAAATACCAACAGCATTTTTCACAAAACTAGAATAAATCATACTAAAATTTGTATGGAACCACAAATATCCAAAGCAATCTTGAGAAAGAAAAACAGTTGTAGGTATCACAATTCCAGATTTCAAGATGTACTACAAACGTGTAGTAATCAAAACAGTATGGTACTGGGCGCCTGGGTGGCTCAGTGGGTTAAAGCCTCTGCTTTCGGCTCAGGTCATGATCTCAGGGTCCTGGGATCGAGGCCCGCATCGG
>LNAC01000879.1:335398-349228 GCA_002007465.1 Ailurus styani | reverse complement strand
CATCGGGCTCTCTGCTCAGCAGGGAGCCTGCTTCCTCCTCTCCCTGTCTCTCTGCATACTTGTAATCTCTCTCTCTGTGTCAAATAAATAAATAAAATCTTAAAAAAAAAAAAAAACAATATGGTACTGGCACAAAAATAGACACATAGATTAGTGGAACAGAATAGAGAGCCCAGAAATAAAACTATGATTATATGGTCAACTAACCTATGACAAAAGAGGCAAGAGTATAAAATGGGGGGAAAAAACAATCTCTTTAATAAATCGTGTAGGAAAACTGGACAGCTACACGTAAAAGAGTAAAACTATGCCACTTTCCCACACCATACACAAAAATAAACTCAAAATAGATTTAAAGTCCCAAATGTGAGACCTGAAATCATAAAAATCCTAGAGGAAAACACAGGCAGTAATCTCTCTGACATCAGCTATAACAACATTTTTCTAGATATATCTCCTAAGACAAGGAAAACAAAAGCAAAAATAAACTATCGGGACTTCATTGAAATAAGTCTTTTGAACAGTGAAGGAAATCATCAATGAAACATAAAGACAACCTACTAAATGGGAGAAGATATTTGTAAATAACATATCCAATAAGGGGTTAATATCTAAAATGTAGAAAGAACTTAAACAACTCAATACCGAAATAATAATAATAATATTAATCTGACTTTTTAATGGCAGAGGACCTGAATAAACATTTTTCCAAAGAAGACATACAGATGGCCAAGAGAACATTTGAAGATGTTCAATGTCACTAATGATCGGGGAAATGCAAATCAAAACAACAATGAGATATATCACCTTACTTCTGTCAGAATGGCTAAAATAAAAGACAATGAATAACAAGAACTGATAAAGATAAGGAACAGAAAAGAGCACTTGTACACTGTTGTTGAGAATGTAAATTGGAAAACAGTATGGAGGTTTCTCATAAAATTAAAAATATAAATACCATATGATCTAATAATTCCACTACTGAGTATTTACCCAAAGAGAACAAAAACACTAATTCAAAAAGATATGGGGAAAAAAAAAAGATATGGGCACCCCATGTTTATTGTAACATTATTTATAATAGCCATGATATGGAAGCAACTATCAATAGAGAATGGATAAAGAAGAAGTGGTGTGTATATGTACACACAATGTAATAATACTTAGCCATAAAATATAATATATATGGCTGAGTATGTGTGTGTGTGTATATATGAGTGTGTGTGTATATATATTTATATATAGAGAGAGAGAGATATATGTTATATATCTATATGATATATAGAAGTGGTATATATATAAATATATAGAGAGAATTATATATATATTCTATTTTGTATATATAAAAGTGGTGTATATACACACACACAATGGAATAATACTCAGCCATAAAAAAGGATGGGCTCATACCAGTTGAGACAACATGGATGGACCCAGACAGTATTAGGCTAAATGAAATAAGATTAAGAAAGACAAATACCATATGATTTCATTCATACGTGGAATCTAAAAAATAACAATGAATAAACAAACAAAAAGGAGAATCAGACATATAAATACAAAGAATAGAGTGTTTACCAGAGGGAAGGGGATGGGGTGATAAAATGAGTAAAGGGGAGCAGGAGATAGAGGCTTCCAATTATAGAATGAATAAGTCTTAGAAATAAAAGGCACAACATAAATACAGTCAATGATATTATAATAACATTAGTGAAAGATGGAAGCTATACTCTATGGAGCATAGCATAATGTATAAACCCATTGAATAGCTATGTTGTACACCCAAAATTAATATAATATTGTGTATCAACTATACACACACACACACACACACACACACACACGCACACACACACAGAGAATTTTAAAGAATGACTAAGAATTTTTTTTTTTAATTTATGATACACACCAAACCACAAATGCAGAAAACTTAGAGGACACTACCAGGATAAATACCTTAAAAATCTATAAATAGGCAAGTCATATCCAAATGCCAGAAAATCAAAGACAAAGACAAACATCTTAAAAGAAGCCAGAGAAAGAAAACACCTTACTTATGGAGGAATAAGAAGAAGAATTATATTGGACATCACTTTAGGAAAGAAGAAAGTAAGAAAAGAGTGGGGTGAAATATGTAAAGTATTGAAAGTTAAAACAAAACAAAACAAAACAAAAAAAACCTCACCCAACTAGAATTAGGTACCCAGCAAAATTGTCTTTCAACAGTGAAAGAGAAATAGTTTCTCAGACAAACAAAAATTGAGGACCCTCTTGTCAGCAGAGCTGCATTGGCAAAAATATTCAAAGAAATTCTTTAGAGAGAATGCACTATATGACATTCTGGAAAAGGCAAAACTATCAGGACAATAAATGATCCATTTTGTGGTTTCTTGGTTTTGTTTTTTGTTTTGTTTTGTTTTGTTTTGTTTTGTTTTTTTGCCAGGGTTCAGAGGGAGGGAGTAGGTGGAGCACACAAGATTATTAAGGCAGTGAAACTCTTCTATGTATTATTATAATGGAGCATCCTTAACATTATATGTTTGTCAAAAACTCTTCTATATATTATTATAATGGAGCATCCTTAACATTATATGTTTGTCTATATAGTTTGGCATAGAACTATAAGCCTAGAGTATACCCTAATGTAAACTATAGACTTTAGTCAATAATAATGTATCAATATTGTTTCATCAGTTGTAGGAGATGTATCACACTAAAGCAAGATGTTAAAAAAATAGGGATAAACTGTTTGCAGGGACAAAAAAGGATATACAGGAATTCTCTGTACTTTCTGCACAATTTGTTTTGTAAATCTAAAGCTTCTCAAAAAATCTATTAATTAAAAAAAATTTTTTTAAATTAAATATATGTATATTACTTGTATGTGTGTCTGTGTTGTGTGTGTGGAGAGAGATTATTAAAGGGATTCTTAGGGGATGGCAGGGAGAAGAGTCGAGTATTAATTATCTGAATAGTGTTTTTAATGTCCCACTTCACATTCTGCCAGAAGCCAAGAAATTGTTAAGAAGAATATTTTTTAAGACCCTAGTTATTTTTCTTACTACATCTTAGCTTCATCACCTGGGTGAAGTCAGCATGTGTTGGGAACTTTTTTGTGGGTCACTGGGTTCCCACACAGATGATGCAATAGAAAAACAACATACAAGCAAGGGAAATTATTTGACTTTGTTATTGCAAAGAGAATTTTTGGTTGAGCATATAATATGCTGGAAATTAGACCTTGCACCCCAGGATCTCACAGCTGTCCTTCTGCCATCTAATTTTTCTCTGTCAGAATGTTAGAGCCACTGTAGAATACCTTGAAGACGTTTGTTGTTGTTTTTTACAACATTCACGTATGAATCCCTGCATTCAGAACCCCTTGCTGTGCTGATGTGATTCAAAAGAGCAAATGCAGAACAAATGATTGAACCAAATGGCTCAGACTCAGCAAAACCATTTAGTGGTTTTACTATTTTTTTCCTCACCTTTCTTCATCCTTCCACGCCCTCATGGTATTAACATTATGGCCTTTGTCTTTGGAGCAATAGGGAGATGATAAAATGTTTTAATTGGGGTGGGTGGTCGAGATCATATTTACATTTCAATAAATCATTCTGGTAAAAAAGATCAGGAGGCAAAACCAGACATGGACTTGCATATTAGGAGACAGTTATAGTCTTCCAGAGGAGAGATGGCTATTCCATTCTAAGAATTTCTGCATTTTAATGGTTAAATAATCCCTTTACTCAAAGGAAGGGAGTAAAATTTCAAATATTCTTAAATCATGTAGGAAGACATTTTGAGTAGTCCCAGGGCCCCTGAGATTATTCTAATTATCTTTAAGTACTAATATACTTTTTGAAATTAAAGGAAAAAATAATGCAGTCGAACTTAATATTTCTCACTCAATTACTTACCCAGTGACATTTGGGTTGTAAGGCTACATCTCATACCCTGATTGCTGGAACATATTCAGACCCAGTGGGGTCATTTGAAGGTTTGATTTCAGCCTCAGTGAAGTTACATGATTTCACTATTCTCAAATGATCTTTATTGGCAAATAGATGACTAAAGGCTGCTGGGTATTATACAAAATGTATGGTTTAGTCAATGAGTGCAATAAGGTTCGGTTACTCATGCACTAAAATATATATATTTAAACAGGAATTTAGCCCTTAAAACCATGCTTGGAAATGTGAGGGATATAAAAATTCATAAGACACATTACCTACCCTTGAAGGAACATACAGAAGAGGTAAGACATGTACACAAACCAAAGAAGAATATACATATTATTCAAAATTACCTAGGAAGCTGTGAATATTCAGAAAATGAAGAGATCTAAGAGAAATTTTTTTATTCCCTTTTTTTAAGAGAAATTTTTAAGCAGGAGTTTGCATTTGCATATTTTACAGAGTAGGTAAATGGAAGCAGAGGACATTCCAGTTGGGAACACAGCATGAACAAAGGCAATATTCACATAATGGTGAGTCGTCAAATTAGGGTGAAGCATAGAGTACCTAAAAGAAGTGTAGGGTCTAAAACTGAAATGGAGTGTAGAGCCAGTTTGCAGATAACCATGAGTACCAACCAGGCTAAGGATCCCAAGCTCATACTTTATTAGTCACGGAAAAACTAATGAAGATTTTAAAATGAGAAATGATATATAGAGAGCAGTGGTATATGGAATTAAAGGAATTTTTCTAAGACAACATTTCTCAAAAATGCCCAGGGTTTTACCTCATCTCCAGAGATCTTGTAATTGGTCTGGTCACCTATTTTTTAGATGCTCCCCAGGTATTCTAATGTTCAGTCAGTGCTGGGAAAAAAAAAAATTACTTTAGGCTGTATCTGCTCAGATCACAATAACTCCCCTCCTTCGAGACCCTAATACATAATTTGCAGGACCCAGTGCAAAATGGAAATGCTGAGCTGGTCCTTTGCTCAAAAATGATTAAGACTTTTCAAATGGTAACAGCATTTAACCAAGGGTGGCACCCTTCTGAGCTGAAGACCCTGCAGAAGTCACATAACCCTGAAGCTGGCCTGCCTCCCCCCTTGTTTTCCTGTGAACTAGCATCACCCTAACCCAGGTGAGGGCTTTCCACAACCATGTTTAAACTTTTTTACTCCATTCCCCCAGCCATAGCTGAGTACTGCAGCCCAAGCTGTGTAATCTGCTCAACTGCACAATGTGGTGACTAAGACTGAGGCAGCATACATAAATGGGCCAAGGTCAGACAGACGGCAGCAAGAATCTGGACAATTGACTCAGAAACGAAGCTCCGGCCCCCAGGGCTTCATGTCAGATAATTGTGTGCTCTTAAATAAGGTATATGACAGTAGGTGATTTAAGACTCAATTTCTTCTAGCCAATATAATAAACAAGAATGTATATTATCTGTAAAATTTTTTTACATGAGCCACCTATAAAATGCTTTCTTGAGTAAGTAAGTTTGGTTGGTATTTAGCAACCCTTTTCTCAAGAATTTTTTTAAGAAAAAAAGTGGCTGGGAGTGCCTGGGTGCTTCAGATGGTAAAGCGTCTACCTTCAGCTCAGGTCATGATCTTGGGGTCCTGGGATAAAGCCCCCGATTGGGCTCCCTGCTCGGCTGGGAGCCTGCTTCTCTCTCTCCCTCTGCAGAGAGGCTGCAGCTCCCCCTGCTTGTGTCCTTTTCTCTTTCTCTCTCTCTGTCAAATAAACAAATATCTTGTAAAAAATTTTTAAAATTAAAAAAAGAAAAAAGAAAAAAGTGGCTTCAGGATAGTACACATGTATCTTAGGTGTATTTTGTCTCAAACTGCAGTCCTTTTCCATTTCCGCTGCCTTTTTTTTTTTTTTTAAGATTTTTTTCTTTATTTGACAGAGAGAGAGCCCACAAGCAGGGGGAGCAGCAGAGGGAGAGGGAGAAGCAGGCTCCCCGGTGAGCAGGGTGCCAGGACGCGGCCCTTAATTCCGGGACCCTGGGATCATGACCTGAGCTGAGGGCAGATGCTTAACCGACCGAGCCACCCAGGCATCCCTCCACTGCCTTCTTTTTAATCTAGGGATGTATTACACACTCTGAGACTATTCCAATAGCCCACATCGAAGCTTTCACTGTTCTGCATTGCCCCAGCTCGCTCTCCTTAAAACATTGCTATAATTATCACATGCTGCCCCCTGCTTAAAGTCCCACATACTTGCCTAAGCAGACCCTTTGAATCACCCTGTCAGTAACTTAAATGGAACTCTACTTTTCCCATCAGCTTAATTCCTGAGGCAGGAAATTTACCAGTGTCTCCCACACCCACCTCTCTGGAAAGCCCTAATACTTAGTCATCCCCTATGGTCCAAAGGACTGTCACAACTGCAGCAGCTTCACTGAACCTGTGCTCCCAGTGCCCTCCCCTACCCCACATTTCCTGCCAGTGATGACTCCTGGACATGTGTGTCACATGAGTGCTTTGCCTCACACTGTGCCCTCCCCTACCCCACAGTCTTGCCCCCTTTGCTCAGGGAGTAAAATAGGGCCCTGCCTTGGTTGTTCTTGATCCCATCTGTTTTGGTCTCTAGTTCAACAAGCCCCTTTAGAGTTGGAATCCTTTCCTCTGTTAAATGCAAGCAAAATACTATACTTGAGGGAATACTGAGACAAAAATGATATGGCCCCTGCCTTCAAGAAGCCATGAGGATTGATGAATAAGTTAGATTATAAATTGATAACTATAATCTAAGGCACAATAAAATGAATACTACAGTAAATGGATAAACAAAGTTCTTGGGAATTGAAAGGGGGAAAGCTCTAAATTCTGGCTTCGCCGACTGGAAAAAAACTAAACAAAGGAGTGGTATTTGAGCTGGCTCTTGGAGAATAAGCAAGAGTTTGACAGGCAGTGAAGAGAATTCCAGAGTAAGCAAAGGCATAGGCAAAGGCCCCAGAGTGTAACGTGTTTAGAAAATAACAGTCTAATGTGACTGAATGTAAGGGTATACTGAGGGATTTAATAGGAAATTAGACCAGAAAAAAAAGGATAGAGGATTAATGGATTTTGCAAAGCACACTATTTTCATGTTACAAAGCTGAATAACCATCAGTGTAAATCATATGATTACAAATTAAAGGTCAAAATTAATACCAATCTGATTTATCAAACAGAATCTTACTTTGGAAAATTAATAAGTAATTTAATAGTTTAATGAAACTAAAGAACTTCGGCATCATGGTCCATGCCAGTTTACATGCAAAACACATTTGTGTTTAAAATCTTGTTCTAATCTGGACCACTAAGAGTGAATTTAGTATACTGATTAGACACCTTTTGGAATTAGACATTTCTAGTGAAACGGCATCAAAGTTGCAATTCTCTATTTGTCTGTCTCCCACTTGACTGAGAATCCCTTGAAGGCAAGGACCTTGTTTAAGTCATCACATGGTAAGCATGCCTTAACTATTTACTAAGGGAATGAAAGAATTGGAACTTATGTGCCTTACCACCAGAAAACTTTAATTCCAACAATCAGTAATTTCACAGATTAATTTAAGTAATAAAATACCACCACAGTACTATCCCTTACTTAGTCAGGATTCAAATACAAGTATTTGATTTGTAACACTTATATAGTATTCTATAATTATAATTATAGTAATTATTATAATTATAATCATAGTAATTCTTATATAGTAATTCTCTTTTAATTATAGGAATTATAGTAATTCTTAATACTCTATTTTTAGGAGAAAGAGATTGATTTCCAGGAAAATCTCCTATGCCTTCTTATCAACAGCTACAGGGTGTAAAGTTAAAAATAAAGAGCCGAAGTACCAGAAGAATAGCAACAATGTTTAATGATTATTTAGTGGTTTGAGTATACAAATTGCATAGCATGTATCAATTTATTTGAGCTACAACCCTGAGAGGCATGAGTTTTTGAAATCACCATTTACAAATGAAAAAAGTTAATGTCAAATGAGGTCATAAATTGCTCAAGATCACATGCTTATGAACTGTAGAGCTCAGTTTTGAACATTAAATTATCTTACTACAATTATTAGAGAATTATTAGAAAATGCACTAATATTTCAGAAACATTTATTATATCAACTTACAAATTAACCAGAAAAATCTCACTAACCAGAAATCATAGTCCTCAAACAATAAAAACAGTATACTTTTTTCTGCCCTATATGTGAACCCCCTTTCTGTTTGAGGAATTTTACACCATATGAATTTTGGAGGCAGTCAGAACTGCCTTCCACTTATGGAGGCTGAAAAGCCAAATACTTTATTTCCCAGCCTCTGATTCGGCATGGATGGAGGCACTTGAACTGTATTTAGTGGCCAGATGTCACTGCCCCAGATTTTGGATCTGGATGCTGGTGTCACAGAGAAGCAGGAGTAAAGGGGACCCCATAAACAGTCCTTGGACATGGCTTTGACTGCCTGCCCTCCCTGATTTCCTGCTTATTTGCCCACTCTTATTCTCTAGGTTTTCAGAGATCCCAATACGTTTTCAGTAAATTGCTTTTCTACTTAAATCAGCTGGAATATAGGGCGCCTGGGTGGCTCAGTGGGTTAAAGCCTCTGCTTTCGGCTCAGGTCATGATCTCAGGGTCCTGGGATCGAGGCCCGCATCGGGCTCTCTGCTCAGCAGGGAGCCTGCTTCCCCCTCTCTCTCTGCCTGCCTGTCTGCCTCCTTGTGATCTCTCTCCCTCTGTGAAATAAATAAATAAAATCTTTAAAAAAAAAAATCAGCTGGAATATATTTATTTGCTTGCAATTATGAACCCAAAATGACAGATGCAGCAATGTGCCTTATTAATAGCTAGGTGGCACAAGCCCAGTTTTGTCTGCCAGTAAGTATTGGGCTTTTTAAAAAACCAAATTGGGATATAGACAAATCAGAAAAAGACACATTGTGGAATGAAAAAGTTTAAGAACCAATGCAGTAGACTAATTTATTCATTTATTGCTGTCATGTTCACAATATTTGTATATACCTTTACATTCCACAGTGAAAACTTGCCAGTTTTCTATGTTCTGATCTGAAAATTGCACTCTTTACTTCTCACATTCTTGTCACCTGGTAATCTCTAGTGCTGGGCCAGCATGCAAGAAATACCCAACAAAGTCTAGTTGTTCCTGAGCAGGGATGTCCATCAGAATCTCCTATGGAACTTTTTTTTTAAAACGTAGACTTCCAGGTCCTACCCCAGATCTGTTAAATTAGAATGTCCAGAAGTGTCACCAACACAGGGACACATATTCTCTGATGGCTCTATAGCCTACCTGTGGTTAAGAACCACTGGCTTGTTCACTATTTCTATTTGAATATTTCATGTGCTTCATTTGGAGGAATCTCACTGTGATGGTCTCTTAATACAAATAATAAGATCTAAAGAGAAATTATTAAGTTTAATTTCACCTCTCAGCACCACAGTTTTCTTCCTGATTTCTTTAGGAAGATTTCTCAAGTATTAATGTATTGGATCTTGTAGAATTCCTAGTATCAATAGAGTCCCTATGACTTTATACCAAGGTTTTTCATCTTTAGGATATTTAAAAAATAGATTTTCTACAGAGCTTTTGAGTAATCATGGCAATTAGAAGAATTAAAGAAGAGTTATTTTTTTTAAGCCAAAGTGATTAAAGTCCTATTATATTATCATCACTGAAGAGTGAAAATGAAAACAGGAGGATGATGTCATCAGCACTGTGTGAGGTCGGGAAATTAATCATGACTTTCACAGCTCAAACATTATCAAGTAAACAGCTTGTCCAAGACTTCAACACCTTCCACTTTCTAAGCTTAAAAATCTGGAAGGTTCTCAGTGTTTTCTCAGACATGCATTTGAAGAATCTTCACATTCTTTTTTCTTTTTTAATCCCGGGATTCTGTTCAGTTTGAAGTGGGTTCATTCATCTGAAACAAAGCAACTTTATCTGTCCTGTGACTAAACTTCATAAAGACAAGTCTGATAGATGCCACTGCACTTCACACTATGATGAAAACTCTCTCTCCTTATTTGAAATTTTTTTTCAGGTTTCATACTGTCTTAAGCCATACTAAGTGTCTCAGGGGGAAAAAGTTTCCTTATAAAAGTTGAAGCTGATGACCTGGTGTTTGTTTTTATGGCTTCCTCCTGAGTGTGAAGTACTCTAATCCCATGTGCCAAGTGCAGTAAAAGACAATGTGATAAATATTTTCATCTGTCTGGTCCTAGTTTTATTTTGGTATATTATACAATGTAATAAGATTTATTTTGAATGGCACACATTTTTTGTGGGATAAAAGTCTATCACTTTATTTCATAAGGTTGAGTATAATGCACACAGAGGAAGTATGGGAGCAGGCTTCTGAACATCGATTTCTGAGAGGATGAGAGTATTTTAATTATGTGTTCAGTGCACAGCATTCTGCTTGAAGCTTATTTAGGACAAAAGCTAAAATTGAGAGAACTGTATTTTAAAAAGCTGACTACAACAGTGAATGAGGAGAAGAGGGGGCTGATGTCTGAGAAAAATTCAAAAGGAAAAAAGAGGTCTAATAGGATAAGGTAAATCAAGAAAATATGGTGTTCCAGGAGCCATGAAGAAGAGGGTTTTGAGAAAGAAGGAATGAGAGGATGAGAGTCAAGGGAAATTTAAGAGGGAAGAGTGACATAATCTTGAGCTTGTTTACAGGCTGAATGGAAGAAACTGGTAGGAAGAAAGACATTGAAGACACAAGAACAAAAAGAGGCTAAGTCGTAGAGGTAGGGTGGGAAGAGGATCACAGGGTAGCATGTGGGATGGCCACTGCTTCTCCAACACTCAGCAATGATCTTATCCCCTGCTACACAGAAAGTGTAGAAGATACTAGATCAGCACTGTCTGCCTCCTGGCCCCTCACAAATAGACTTTGAAATGTATCTTTGTCTATACCTCTCCCTTCTTCCTTCCCTTCCATCTGTGTAGAAGATGTGTTTCTTCTTGTGAACAGGGTCAGTCGCTATATGGGTAAATAAAAATGTGGTGATGTTTGCCACATACATTATTATATAGCCTAAAGAACATAAGATGTATGAGTTGACCTATGATGTACATAGATCTGTGCAGTAAGCATATACTTTATTTCTGCACAAATAGAACAATTATAGTATTGTGGCTATAAAATGGATCAGTCTTTCATTCAAATGAAATTTGACCATTCATTAATATAGCCATTGGTAAGATTCTTTTTTTTAGGATATCATGAATAAATATTAAAAGATTGATTGGATTAACCATATAATCCATCTAATTTTTGAATAAATATTCAACTAATCTAAAATACATTCCTTTTTATATTACATCTTATAGATACAATCTTTAGCTTTATTGAATGTAAAAAATGACATAGCCAAAACTCAGAGGAGTGATAACAATGGGAAGAATGAACTGTCTCATCTATAATTTTAAATATGCTTTCACCCAAGCCCTGAATGCCCAGTAGTCAAAGCATTAGCCTTACTCTGCTTTTGGAAGAAACAAAGTGCTATAGTAAACTTTTAGAGATAGAATTTTCCATTACCAATGCCAAAATTGTGAGCATGACTGCAGTAGAGCTATCACTTAATAATCATATCCACTCCTTCATGTGTCCTACAAATGTTTCCTCCATGCTACCATGAGAAAGACCTGTGCTAGGGAGTAGGAGGTACACAAGTCGATAAAATACTGACTCTGCCTTTGAGGAACTTGCAATCTCATAGGAGTAAGAGACATGTTCATAATTAGTTATTATGTAAATATGATATGTAATTATGTGAGATAAGTATGATATAAAGAGACTATAAGTGTTAAAGTTTATATCCTTTGATCAAATATTTTACCTCTGGAAATCTACATAAAGGGAACAATCTGAAATGGAAGGGGACAAAAATCCAGTGTACAAGATAATCATCATATTATGATTTATAGTAGCAAAGAAATACTGTTAACAATTACCCAAAATAGTCATATGCATATTAGTCAGGATAGCCCAAGCTATGCCATAGTCATAGATAACCTTAAAATTTCAATGGCTAAACACAACAAATGGCACAGTTCAATGTGGTTAAGGGCTCCCCTGGTCAGCTTTTCTGTAAGCAGGGATTCAGAACTCCATGAATTAGCAGCTATGATATTTGGAATATGTGTCTTTCCAGAGAAGAGAAAAGAAAGCTAAAAGATCATGCTGGCTATGAGTATAGGGTCTGGCAGAGGTTGTATCACTTTGCCTGCATCCCATCTGATGTGGGAAACAAAGGCAGAAGAGAAAATTATTAAATTTCTTTACAGCCCATTGACAAGTCCTTGAAACAGGCAAAGTGACATTCTTCTAGGGACTCAACTGCTTCAATGTTAATACTTCGCTAAGGGCAAAAAGCAATCCTAGCCTGACCACCCCCCACCCCCTTCTAGGATCCTGTAGACTACTTTAACATATAAAAATTCCTTTGGAAACTTCCTTTATCTCTAAACTCCCCAAGATACATGTTGGCAATTATCCCCCAAGCATATGGCCCACCAATATACATCTGAAGGGTCTCGTGACTAAGGTGTTATTAGATGGTAATAAATGACAACAATAGCCCTCTCAAGGTCCTAGAAACCTTGCTTCCAAAATTCCTTAGAGACTTATGCTATCCCTAACCCCCTCCCAACTTGAAAGTATATTATGGGCCACTCCTCATGACCTCAGTGCAGCTCTTTCTGCCCACAGGTCCTGTCCCCAGGCTTTCATAAAATCACCTTTTTGCACCAAAGATGTCTCAAGAATTCTTTCTTGGCCGTCAGCTTTGAACCCCAACATCATCTTTCCTACATCACCATCCACTCTCAGTCACATAGGTAACACCTAACTGTAAAGAGAAGCTATAAATGTAATCTTGTTATGTGCCAGGAAGACAAAAACGGTGTCATGAACACAGAGCTATATCTTTATAACATAGAGTTCATAAACTGGACAATGTATGCAAGTTTTTATCAAGAGCTTATAAAAATAATAAAAAAAGTTTTTGTTATGTTTAACAAAAATTTAGCATACAAATATTTATATGTTTGAAAAAATGTGCATATACAAAACGAATGGCAGGAAATATACTAATATGGGATCAAAGAATGACAATTTAAAATTTTCCCTATTTGAAATTCCACACTTCTGTAAAAATTTCCAGGGGCGCCTGGGTGTCTCAGTGGGTTAAGCCTCTGCCTTCGGCTCTGGTTCAGGGTTCTGGGATCGAACCCCCCATCAGGCTCTCTGCTCACCAGAGAGCCTGCTTCCTCCTTTCTCTCTGCCTGCCTCTCTGCCTACTTCTAATCTCTCTCTCTCTGTGTCAAATAAATAAATAAAATATTTAAAAAAAACTTTCTACATTTCTACGATGGAAAAATTTAATGACTTTTNAGATCACAAGTAGGCAGAGAGGCAGGCAGAGAGAGAGGAGGAAGCAGGCTCTCTGGTGAGCAGAGCGCCCAATGCGGAACTCAATCCCNATAAATTTCTTTAAGATTGTGTTAAAGCAATTGCCATACTATTAGGAATAACTGGAAATTACTATCAGGAATAACTGGAAATCAGATACTCTGGGAAGAATGCAAAGAAGGAAAACATGGGAAGCCTGGGTTGCTCAGTCAGTTGAGCTTCCAGCTCTTGATTTTGGCTCAGGTCATGATCTCAGGGTGCTGGGATCGAGCCCCAAGTTGGACTCTGTGCTCAGCAGTGAGTCTGCTTAAGGATTTCTCTCCCTCTCCCTCTGCCCCTCCCCTGGTGTGCTCACTCAAGCGTCCCCTCTCTCTTTCTCTCTCTAAAATAAATAAATAAATCTTAAAAAAAAAAAAAAA
>LNAC01000879.1:310790-334458 GCA_002007465.1 Ailurus styani | reverse complement strand
GGGAGGGAAAACATTGAGTAACTTTGGAGATAAAAGCAACAGACAGGGCATTTTAACCTAGGAACCAGCCACAAGGGAACATCAAGATTTATTCATGTATGGAGACAGGAGCCCTGAGAGGCACGAGAACCTGGCATTTGTAGAAGAGCAGAGGGCTGCTTGCAGAGAGGCCCTGGTGTGAGGTCACCACGGATGAGGCTAAGAGTACAGTACAAAACCCACTGGGGGATGGAAGATATAGGGATCATTTACTTCCTTGAATGTAGTATTGAGTAGAGGAATGAAATTTTCCTTCTGGATAGGTCTCCAAATCATACCATACCTCAGAAGCCATAGCAAATATCAACATGGACATTTGGACATTTGATTTCAGATTTGCTGTCCTATAAGTTGTTTATGTCCTGTGTACAGATTACAGAAAGCATGTGTGATTAGGAGCACCTGGGTGGCTCAGTCAGTTAAGCACCTGCCTTCAGCTCAGGTCATGATACCAAAGTCCTGGGATCGAGCCCCACATCGGGCTCCCTGCTTGGCAGGAGGCCTGCTTCTCCCTCTCCCACTCCCCCTGCTTGTGCTCCCTCTCTCACTGTCTATCTCTCTGTGTCAAATAAATAAAATCTTTTTTTTAAGATTTTATTTATTTATTTGACAGAGAGAGAGAGAGAGAGATCACAAGTAGGCAGAGAGGCAGGCAGAGAGAGAGGAGGAAGCAGGCTCTCTGGTGAGCAGAGCGCCCAATGCGGAACTCAATCCCAGGACCCTGAGTTCAGGACCTGAGCTGAAGGCAGAGGCTTAACCCACTGAGCCACCCAGGCACCCTAAATAAAATCTTAAAAAAAACAAACAAATAAAAGCATGTGTGATTAAAATGCTGCCCAGAACACTATGGAGTTCTATGTACTTGCAGTCTAATATCAACATAAATCTTCAGTGATATTGCATGCTGACTTTGGGGACATGAGTGTAGAAAACTCTTTCACTGACATTTAAGTACATTGCAGGTCACTTGAATTTTTCATTCATCTCTTCAACTTTCTTCCATGGGAGTTAAACAGTCTATTATTTTGTTGTTGCTGTTGTTGTTGTTATTGTTGTTGCTNGGGAGGGAAAACATTGAGTAACTTTGGAGATAAAAGCAACAGACAGGGCATTTTAACCTAGGAACCAGCCACAAGGGAACATCAAGATTTATTCATGTATGGAGACAGGAGCCCTGAGAGGCACGAGAACCTGGCATTTGTAGAAGAGCAGAGGGCTGCTTGCAGAGAGGCCCTGGTGTGAGGTCACCACGGATGAGGCTAAGAGTACAGTACAAAACCCACTGGGGGATGGAAGATATAGGGATCATTTACTTCCTTGAATGTAGTATTGAGTAGAGGAATGAAATTTTCCTTCTGGATAGGTCTCCAAATCATACCATACCTCAGAAGCCATAGCAAATATCAACATGGACATTTGGACATTTGATTTCAGATTTGCTGTCCTATAAGTTGTTTATGTCCTGTGTACAGATTACAGAAAGCATGTGTGATTAGGAGCACCTGGGTGGCTCAGTCAGTTAAGCACCTGCCTTCAGCTCAGGTCATGATACCAAAGTCCTGGGATCGAGCCCCACATCGGGCTCCCTGCTTGGCAGGAGGCCTGCTTCTCCCTCTCCCACTCCCCCTGCTTGTGCTCCCTCTCTCACTGTCTATCTCTCTGTGTCAAATAAATAAAATCTTTTTTTTAAGATTTTATTTATTTATTTGACAGAGAGAGAGAGAGAGAGAGATCACAAGTAGGCAGAGAGGCAGGCAGAGAGAGAGGAGGAAGCAGGCTCTCTGGTGAGCAGAGCGCCCAATGCGGAACTCAATCCCAGGACCCTGAGTTCAGGACCTGAGCTGAAGGCAGAGGCTTAACCCACTGAGCCACCCAGGCACCCTAAATAAAATCTTAAAAAAAACAAACAAATAAAAGCATGTGTGATTAAAATGCTGCCCAGAACACTATGGAGTTCTATGTACTTGCAGTCTAATATCAACATAAATCTTCAGTGATATTGCATGCTGACTTTGGGGACATGAGTGTAGAAAACTCTTTCACTGACATTTAAGTACATTGCAGGTCACTTGAATTTTTCATTCATCTCTTCAACTTTCTTCCATGGGAGTTAAACAGTCTATTATTTTGTTGTTGCTGTTGTTGTTGTTATTGTTGTTGCTGCTGTTAGATTTATTCTTTTAGCACCAACTGCAAGGTAGAGTGAAGGCTTATGCTCTTAGCTCTTCTCCTAAACTTCAACCAAGTCCAGGTTTTATCATTTTGCTGTCTTCCTCAGAGCCTGACACAGTGTCTAGTACCTAGTTTTTTATTTTATTTTCTTTTATTACTTTGTTTTATTTCTTTATTGGTGCAAAATGGTGATTTATTAAAGCATGAGGGCAGAACCTATGGGCAGAAAGAGCTGCTGCACTGGGGTTGTGAGAAATGGCTCATTATATACTATGGGTTGGGGGAGGTAAGGAAATAGGGAGGTTTTGAAAGAACTTTCATATGCTAAAGAGGGCCTACGGGATACCAAGGCCTTTGCCATTGTCAAGTTGAGGTTGTTTTTCCCCTCTAGGGAGACATTAACAGTAAGATAGTTGGGAGCTTCCTGGAGGGATGTTACATTCCTCCTATCACACATCCTTATCAATGGGCTGCAGAATTAAAAGAAATTCACTTTTATTTACATTTCCTTCTGCCTCAGCCTCCCTCAATTTTATGGAGGGGAGGGTGATGTTAGGACTTCAGGAAACTTGAGTTAATGGATCTCCAGAAGTTAGGCTATTCATAAGAAAGCTTCTTCCTTGTACCTAGTTTCTTTTTAAAAAAAAAAAAAAAATCTATTGAATGAACGATTCCTGATAGCTCACCTTCACATCTATCATATAAGTTCATGCATTGTAAATCTAATGTTTACTTTGTAACAAACTTACTGAATACCACTTCTGTTGTCATTTCTCCCAAAGCAGATTGCTCTGAATCTCTGCAGTCCTTTCTCAAATAATAGGTTAGCTTGTGGAACTGCCCCACAGGAGCTTGTGGTGTGCCATCTAGTGACCAATGTCACCAATATATGTACCACACTAAGGACTTCTGTTATTTTAAATGTATACATTAAAGTTCTATTAATATTTGAAGGAAAAGGCATTGTTTTCCGAATAACCATGTGCATATTAATATAACTGATGTATAACACTCAAATAACAGAGAAAGAAGGAAAAGAGATGTTGGCTGATGTTGACCTATTACTATTAAGCATTCCTATAGTGGATACAAAATGATTAACCACTGTGTTGATCCTTGTCATCCCCTCTGGTTACTCACCACATACCTAGAGTATGTGAAGTACTGTGAAGAAAACCAAAAGTCATTGACATGGTTGGTGCCTTCTCTACAGCCATGATAGGCACATATTTTAAAAAGCACACACGAACCCCCCAAAATGCAAGGCAGTTCATAACAAGTGACAAACATCTGATAAATACTACCACAAACAAGTGATAAATAGGTTAAGTATGAAGACTTCCAAGGGTGGAAAAGGCAAAAAGTGGAAACAGGCCCTAAAAAGGAAAACATAAAGGCAATATTCATAAAGAAGTAAAAACTTCTAAAAAAAAGTTCTAAAAAGGAGAACATAAAGGCAATATTCATAAAGAAGTAAGAGAAAGACCCTTGATGCCATGCTAAGAAATTCAGATTTTATCCTGGATCCTGTAAGTTGTAAGAAGCCCTGAACTGTTTTAAGTAAGAGAGTAACATGATTTGAATGTCATTTCAGCAGACATGTAATATAGTTAATGATAAGCACAAGTTCTCTCTTACAAGAAGAAATAGGATCCAGGTTAAAATTAGAATTATTTAATCCTAGATAAACATAACAATTTGCATAGTGCAATCTATCTAGAGGATATCTGATATTTATTATTATATAGATGACCAATAAATAATATTGGTAAACAATATCAATTTTTTTCAATTTTTCAAAATAGTTTTACAGATCTGTTGCCCTTGCTACATGAGCAGAGAAGGAGATGAGCTTGGTTTTCATATAATTACTGGTGGGGGGTGGAGGCTGTCTTCTCTGTTTTCTTTTACATGAACACTCATAGAACCAGGGGAGAGTTTAAGATGTTTACTGGATCTCAGTCCTAATGGTGAAGCTGTAAGGTCCTGCCTGATGATTGACAGGTTCATCTAGGGCAACCTTCACCCTGGCAACACAACTTTGGTTGCTAGATAAACACAAGCAGAGGGATCCCACTTCAGTGATTTGCAGCAGCGATGGATGGCAAAGGTATGTACAATTCTCCTTTCACCAAGTAGGACACATCAAAATGATCTGACAAGATGGAGAAAAAGTATTAGATTCAAATGACAAATGATTGCCTGACACCAGCTGAGTTTCCTTGGAAGAGTATACATGAGGCTGCAAATAGCCAGCTAGTATAGGACTGTGATTTTGATAATTTAGTAAGAAAAGTGGTAAAAAGAAGGTGACATCTCCTAAGTGAGCATTCAGAAGGAAGGCTCTTTGCCTTCCCACAATTTATGTTGCCATTCCTTCCTATTAGCTTGACTTGTAACGTTGATTATCCTGGAAAATATACACAAAATTTATTTCTAAAAATTTTCTTACAATACTTTTTTGAATACGGGGATAATTGTTTTGAAAAAATTGTATCTGCCTAAACCCAATCCTAGCCACACACAAGATGAAGGAGAGGTTTGACAGTTCTGAATCCTTAATAGGAAATTTTTCCTTTATATTTTGTCTGGGTTCATAAAAACATTGTTTTAGATTCACATTTTAAATCTAAATTTAAATGACTATTTAGGTTCCATCCTACGGGATCCAAAGAAGCTATGAAATATTCTCGATTATGGTTAAAAAAAAAAAAAAGGAAGTAACAAGAGTGAAGTGAAGGTATCAAGGAAGATTTCAATCTTCTGAAAATGACAAAACAATTATATATGTGTATCAAGTAGACAAGCTTCTCACTAATTAGCATGAAGGTTTTTCTGCTCTTTTAATTCCTACACACCCTATAGAGTTCAGCTCCAGCGTTATCTCCTCAGGACTGCCTCCCTAATTATCATCCAGCCCTTTCCTCATTGTATTAAACACCCTCCAGGTACATGTTTCCAGCACCACATGACTCTGCTTGACTGTAATAAATAAGTAACTTTGTAAATAGTTCATCTCTCCCTCCTCCTACAGACTAAGAGTACCATGAAAGATGGGCTCTGTCTGGCCTTTCTTCTCAACTGCAGGGATGGAGCAGCAACAGAAATCTGGCACCTTTCCAACCCTTCTGCTGAAGCACTTCCCCAGGCCCTGTCCAAAAGAACGTCTCTCTCACTACTGCCCCTGTAAGAGGGCAGACCCTGCATGGCCCACCCACAGACCCACCCAGCTGCTTACCTCCACCCCACCCACCACAGAGCACCTTCCCTGATCCAGCCAAGGGTCACCTCAAAAATCAGCAGCTTTCTTCTGGCAAGTATCCTGAAGTCTGTGGATGCTTTCCACACCTGCATCAAGGATCTCAGGGGCAGCTTCCCCTACCATTCTGCCTTGACCTAAGAAGGGGTCCAACTTAGGGTGCCTGGGTGGCTCAGTGGGTTTAAAGCCTCTGCCTTCGGCTCAGGTCATGAGCTCAGGGTCCTGGGATCGAGGCCCCGCATCAGGATCCCTGCTCAGTTGGGAGCCTGCTTCCTCCTCTCTCTCTGCCTGCCTCTCTACCTACTTGTGATCTGATTTCTCTCTCTGTCAAATAAATAAATAAAATCTTTAAAAAAAAAAAGAAGAAGAAGAAGGGGTCCAACTTATAATGATGCTAGTGGCTTAACAGATAAGGATGTAGACAGCTAAACTTGAAAGTTCTTTGAGGAGATTAAAGATTTAACTACTAATTTTAAGAACATGCGTATTATAAAAAGTATTTAGGACTGGGGGTAGGGATGGACAGTTAAGTACAAACACAGGTTACAATGCATCAGAGTGTGAGAGAAACACTGATTATTACTAACTCTTTGGATGTATTATATGAGCCACTGAATGCTGTTATTTCCATTGACTGCTATAGAAATATGGACAAAATCAAATCCAATAAATGTTGACACAAAATATTTCATTTTTACAGCATTCCAAGACTGACAAATGAAACACTGGTTTCCTTTTTTTTTTTTTTTTTAATTATTATTTGCCCCAGGGGTACAGGTCTGTGAATCATCAGGCTTACACCTTTCACAGCATTCACCATAGCACAAACCCTCCCCAATGTCCATAACCCATCCACCCTATCCCTACCCTCCCACCCCACAGTAACCCTCAGTTTGTTTTGTGAGATTAGAAGTCTCTTATGGTTTGTCTCCTTCCCCATCCCATCTTGTTTCATTATTTTTCCCTCCCTACTCCCAAGACCCCCTGCCCTGACCCTCAAGTTCCTCATATCAGAGAGATCATATGATAATTGTCTTTCTCTGATTGACTTATTTCACTCAGCATAACACCCTCTAGTTCCAGCCATGTCGTTGCAAATGGCAAGATTTCGTTTCTTTTGATAGCTGCATAGTATTCCGTTGTATATATATACCACATCTTCTTTATCCATTCATCTGTTGATGGACATCTAGGTTCTTTCCATAGTTTGGCTATGAAACACTGGTTTCCTAAGGCTCATGATGACCTTGCACATTTTTTACGTATCGTGTTTATGAGGATTCTCTGGGATTAGCCAATATGGATTCTGAGGGTGAAATATTTTTTTAACAACTGCCACTTCTCAAGGGGTATTGAATCTGGTCATAGAGACTGTTTGGTTGTTCGTGAAATAGGTCATTCCCTTGGCATGAGGCATAAAAAGTGATACCCTACATGTAATTTGGAGAAGTGTATTATAGGTGGATCAGACTCATCCTATTGTTGAGATGACTATTTTGACTGGGTATCCAATGGTTTGGAATGTTTCAGTGACATACCCATGGTCAATATTCTACGAGAGCAATGTGGTAACAGATTGGTGGGGAAAAGGGGGAGGAGTATGACTGGCTCCACAAAAGAACGTGAAAAATACACATACTATCAGATTTTAAAAGAAAACATGATCTAAATTGTACTTTGGGACTTTACTGTAAAGGGTGCAGTTTTCTCTGTGCTGAATACATTTACAGAAAGAAGAAAAATGAATGTGATCTAGAGGAGTTTTGTACAGAAATCTCAGAAGAGTGCCCAATAGATGTATATGTACAAGATAGAACCTGTGTTTAATGATTCCCAGGGCTAATATGATATTTGCAATTCTCACCTTCAGTAGTGCAGAAACATTTTTGCTCAAAAAGCAAAGAACAGGGGGCGCCTGGGTGGCTCAGTTAGTGAAGTGTCCTGATTTCAGCTCAGGTCGTGATCTCAGGGTTGTGAGATCAAACCTCACATGAGTTCTGTGCTGAGCATGGAGCCTGCTTGAGATTCTCTCCTTCCCTCTTCTTCTGCACCTCCCCCCAACTCAGAGTCTCTATCTCTTAAAAAAAAAAAAAAGCAAAGAATGGTCCAATTAAGGATTACTATGGTAAAGGAGACAGGTTTTTCACCTGTGGTATTTCAGGCATTAATTACAGAAAAAGTGTTCATTAGATAACCAATCATGCCAAAGAATACAATGTGTCAGTCCTAAAAGGATCCCTATTATGATGGAACACAGTTCCTTAATTCAGACTTGAATGGAAAGCAACAATAACACTTAGCAGTGATGCTATCAGGCTTGCATGATATTGGAAGAGTGAAAGCACCTCATGTGGCAAGAATGAAATATGTATTCAAAGGATCTGTCAGTATATATCAGTACTTAATGTTACTGTCATCAAGAAAAGCACACTCAACAGAGATACACAGCAATATGAAATACTGGCATTGTAATGGGTCTATCTTTCTGTGAATATTCTAAAAATAGAGAAAGCTTAACATCGACTGCCTGGAAATCCCACAATGTCTTTTCCCAGGGCAGCCATTGAAGTCACCTTTCACAAAATAACTTCTAAAAGACATGAATAAAAGGGCATGTATCATATATGTGGGATACAGCTATAAAACAAAATTATCTTTTCATTTTTTCAATATAGCTATGGCATCTTTCTCATTATCTTGTGTTCATACCATATTTAACTGACAAAAAATATTATATGGTTTTCCTAAATCTTAAATTGAACTTGCTTATGAGTTTCTATAATGTATTTTGAAAATGGCAGGCTAAGTCAGAACCATTAATTGGCTAGGAATTAATACCACTTTTCACAGGCTTGACTTCTTTAGATCAGACAGTGAAATGCCACTTCATATTAAAGGCATGTGTAATTTTGTTTTCTTCCTACACTTCATGTAGACAATGAAGAATTCCTGTCTGGTAACCCACCTTGTCATAAAAGCATGAAATAGTGTATGCTAGATGATCTATGTCAGCTGCATCAAACCACCTGCATCAAAATTATCTGTGGCGCTTGTGTAAATACATATCTAAACAAAAAAAATTGATAGTGTCTAAGGAAAAAATGTACTTATCTATATTTTAATCTACTGAGAAAATCCTAACACTATGGTATGCAGCAATCATAAAATTTCTAAATTCTACTTCTTTAGTACAAGTTTGGCATATAGACAGTAAGATTCCAATCATATTATGAGTTTTAAAGGAAAATAGTAGATGAACTTGAGTGAATATTTAACCAGGGCCATGGTAACACTGTTATCTGATCAGTTTCCACTATTTGTAAGCTATGTAGTTATATAAACTTCCAATGTTATTTCATCACCTCTTAGCCAACCAGGTTCCTGCAAACTTTACAGTTACAAATTTAACTCTGTAGAGTTAGAAAGTACATTAACAATACCTTGATTAGATTCTGTTAAATGCTTTTATCTCCCAAATTTTGGCCATTTAATTTTAGGAAAAGAAGTTCTGCAGGAAAGGCAGCACATTACTAACTCTTTCTGAGCTTCTTTCCTTATCTGCAGCCTTACAAAAAGGATAAGCAATACCATATGTTGAGTTATTGGCACAAAGCATTCACTCTATAATTGAAAATAAATATAATTATTATTACTATTCGGTAGTCAAAATCTGAATTTGGCCTTCCACATGTTGCTGTACCTGCTAATACTTGGTTGTTTATAAAGCTTATACTATGATTAATAAAGCTCAAACTTGATATCATAAAGTCACAAAGGTGGCTAGACAGTTTTGTGGTTACAAACCTTCAGTCTGTTATTTAGTCACTTACTGATAAAGTCAGCATTTTCATTTGTTTTCATATCATTCAAATTGCATCTTAAAGCTTCAAGTATGTGGCTCTTGGGGTCTCTCTTCACATACAGAATCCTAACCCTAACCCTTAATATTTCTTGCAGGGCTGGTTTGGTGGTCACATATTCTTTTAGTTTCTGCCTGTCCTGAAAGCTTTTTATCTGTCCATCCATTCTGAATGGATTCCAGCCTTGCTGGATAAAGTATTCTTGGCTGAATGTTTCTTTCATTTAGTACCCTGAATATGTCTTGCCAGCCCTTTCTGGCTTGTCAGCTTTATGCAGACAGGTCTGATGTTATTCTGATGTTTCTCCCTCCATATGTAAGAAACATCCTCTTCCTGGTTATTCACAGGATAGTTTCTTTGGCTGTAAAATTTGCAAGCTTCACTATGTCAGAGTGTTGATCTACTTTTATTGATTTTGGGAGGGGTCCTCTCTGCCTCTTAGGCTCCAATGCTTATTTCCTTCCCCAGATTAGGGAAGTTCTCAGCTATGATTTGCTCAAATATATATTCTAGCCCTCTCTTTCTCTCCACCCCCATGGGGATCCCAATAATTCTGACTTGGAACATTTCATGGCAACATTAATCTCTCCAATCCTTTTATCATATGCTACTGGCAACCTCTCTCTGTTTTCCCTGACTTCCTTCCTTTCCAACAGTTTATCTTCTAGATCACTAATTCTTTCTTCTGCCTCATTTACCCTGGCTGCTAGAGTATCCAGTTTAGACCACATCTCATTCATAGCATTTTTTAGTTTGGCCTGTGATGAGTGCTGGGTGTTATACACAACTAATGAATCACTGAATACTACATCAAAAACTAATGATGTACTCTGTTGGCTAACTAAACATAATAATAAAAAATAAATTCAAAAAATAAAATTCACAAATAAAATTTTTTTGAAAAGTTTCATGTAAAGTTGAGCCTTAAGAAATTATTGCTAAGATTTTCAAATTGAAAAAAAAATAACTTATCCCACTATGCATACAACCTAGAATAGTTGTTACCAGTCATCTTTCAAGAACAGGAACCACAAATCCTCCAGATTTCTAATCAAATTTAAACTTTGACAAACTGGAAAAGAAGAGCATACATACATGACTTAATTTATAAAAATATCTTCGTTTTTAGAATTCTGCAGTTCAGACTTTGGTAACATTCCAGTATTACTCATTTGGAAAAATAAAGTTTATATTACAGCTTAAGTGGTGGTACTAAAATATGAATGCACACCAACATTAGAAATACATAAATATCTTTTCATAATTGAACCAGTACATATACATACTTTTATTTGGTTAAATGCATGGGAAAGGTTGTGTGATGTGCCTGGTTCTGTTTTCTCAAGGATCCAGCAGCTGCAGCTGGAGTAGAAGAATTTAAAGGATGTATACATCCAAGAAAAGGGTAGCATGAAGTTGAGAAGCACTGATACCCTTCCAATTAAGAAAAAGAAAATGAAAAAAAAAAAAAAAACTACTACCAGTTCCATTTCTAGCAACATAGGCAGTTAAGATATCCTAAAGAAAAACTTTCTACCTCAAAACACCCAGAAAGGTGTTGGGTAAAATCTATCACATATTCTTTAAATTGGTAGCTGAACTTACAATAAGAAAATGTCCAGGGGCCAAAAAGCAAAGAGAAAGCTGAAAATTAGAATTGGCCTTTGTAACCCTGGAGGCATGTACCAAACACATAGGGATTTCGATTTAGCAGCCATACAGGGACAGAAAAGAAGACCTTGGGTCAAAATGATAAAACAAGAACTAAATAACATAGATAATGCTTATGTTCCTAAGAGGGTACACCATTAATGAAAGGACTAGATTGGAAGAAAAATCTGCTCACTGACAAAGAGGGATGAAATATAAGACTGTATGTTTTAACCTAGGTGCTGTTCTCATAATCATCAACTTACCTTCATACAAATTTGGATCCTAATTTACTCTACCTCCAATTAACCAATATACACATTAACCAAATTGGGAAGAAAACAATGAAAAAACACATACCACAGGGTGTTAAGTAAAATAACATTGGAGTAGCTATATTAATATTAGGTGAAATATATTTTAAGTCAAAAAACATTATCAGAGGAAAGAGAGTCACTGCTTAATGACAAAAAGTACAGTTTACCAAGGAGCTATAACAATTCTAAGTTTATGTAGAACTTGTAACATAGATGCAAAATACATTTTTAAAAATGAGAACTGAGTAATCCTACATGAGAAATTTGTGAGAGGCAGCAAATAAGGGGAAAATAATGCTAAATACTTATGTAGGGGAAAGTGAAATTTGAATAGCTACCTATTGACTTAAGGAATAAGAAAAAGTATAGTACATCTAAGTAGACTTGATAGAAACAATAAAGATAAATAAGTGTACAATAGAAATCAGAAGATAATATCAGAAGAATAGGTAGGAATGATAAAGCCTTTTAGTTTGAAAAGCCAATAGGTAAAATTCTGGAAAAATTAATCATGGAAAAAACAGAAGGCACAAATCAAATAGTAGGGGGAACATAGTAGATACACAGTCAAGATTTTAGGGAAAATAAGGGAATAGTGTGAAAATCTTTATTTTAATAAATTTGAAAACTTGGATGAAGTGAAGAGTTTGCTAGACATAACCAAGATGGTGAAGTAGGAGACCCTAGCCTTTATCCACCCCCCCCCAAAAAAAACAACAGTTTGACATGAAGATAAATTCCTAGAAACATACATCATAGCCAGGCTGAATCATGACGAAATAGAAAATCTGAACAAACTAAGAGTGAGTAAAGAGATTGAATCAGTAATCAAAAGCTCCCAGCAAAGGCAGGCCCAGGACCAGTTGGCTTCACAGATGAATTCTACACAACCCCGGGGGTGGTGGGGGGGTGGGTGGGAATCAATGCCAGTTCTTTTCAAACTCTTCCCAAAAACTGAAGAGGAGAGAAGACTTTCCAACTCACTTTACAATCCAGAATTATTCAGATACCAAAGTCAGATATGGATACTACCAGAAAAAAAAAAAAAAACTACAGAACATTATCTCTGTCAAAAATACATGCAAAAATTGTCAACAGAATACCAACAAACTGAATTCGACAGCACATTAAAAGGATCATTTATCATGATCAAGTGGATTTATCCTTGGGATTCAAGAATGGTTCAATATATGCAAATCAATAAATGTGATATAGTACATTAATAGAATGAAAGACAATGTCATGATATTCTTTTTTTTTAAGATTTTATTTATTTATTTGAGAGAGAGAGCATGAGAGGGGAGAAGGTCAGAGAGAGAAGCAGACTGCCTATGGAGCTGGTAGCCCAATGTGGGACTCAATCCCAGGACTCTGGGATCATGACCTGAGCTGAAGGCAGTTACTCAACCAACTGAGCCACCCAGGTGCCTGATATTCTTAATAGATATAGAAAAGTCATTCGACAAAATTAAAAATCCTTTCATGATAAAAACTCTCAAGAAATGGGGTATAGATGGAATATACCTCAATATACTATGGGCCATATATGACAAGTCCACAGCTAACTTTGTACTCAATGGTGAAAGTTTGAAAAATTTCCCTTTTAGATCAGGAACAAGGACAAGAGTGCTCACTCTCACCATTCCTATTCAGCATAGTACTATAAGTCCTAGCTAGAGCAGTTAGGTAAGAAAAAAGAAATGAAAGGCACCCAAGTCAGAAAGGAAGAAGTAAAATTATTTGTTTGTTTATGACATGACCTTGTTTATACGAAATCCTAAGGACTCCATCAAAAAACAAACAAAGAAACAAAAAACCTATTAGATTGTGGGAAAAAAGAGAACTCTAGTACACTGTTGGTCAGAATGTAAATTGACATATCCACTAGGGAAAACAGTATGAAGTTTCCTCCAACAATTAGAAAGAGAACTACCATGTGTTCCAGTAATCACACTTCTGAATATCTCCAAAGGAAATGAAAATAAGATCTCAAAGAGATATCTATACTGTCATGCTCATTGAAGCATTATGCACAATAGCCAAGACATGAAAAGAACCTAAGAGTCCATCAGTGGATAAATGGATAAAGAAGATGGGAAACACACACACATATTCACACACAGAGTGGAATATTAGCCATTAAAAGGTAGGAAAACATGCCATGAAACAACATGGATGGATTTTGAGAGCCATCCCACATTTATTTAATTGGTATAAGTCAGAAAGACAAATACTGTATAATCTCACTTATATGTGGAGTTCACTGAACTCGGGAATGGAATAGAATGATGGTTGCCAGGGGCAAGGGAATCAGGGGAATATTTATCAGAGTACAAAGTTTCAGTTTTCAAATGAATAAGTTTTAGAGATCTAAGGTACAAGATGATGTCTATAATTAATAATGCTGGATTATATACTTGAAAGTTGCTGTGAAAGTAGAACTTTAATTTTCTCACCATAACAAAAAACAAAACTGTCATTGTCAGAGGTAAAGGATCTGTTAACTAATCTTACTGTTATAAATATTTTACAATCTATACATACATCAAATCATCGAATAGTAGGCCTTAAACTTACACAATGTCATATGTCAAGTATATCTCAATAAAGCTGAAAAAAATTTAAAATGAATGGGTGCCTGGGTGGCTTAGTGGGTTAAAGCCTCTGCCTTCAGCTCAGGTCATGATCTCAGGGTCCTGGGATCAAAGCCCGAGTCTGGCTCTCTGCTCAGCAGGGAGCCTGCTTCCTCCTCCTCTCTCTCTGCCTGCCTCTCTGCCTACTTGTGATCTCTCTCTGTCAAATAAATAAATAAAATCTTTAAAAAAAATTTTTAAATGAAGAAATAAACTGGAAATCTATGATAACTAAACAAATTGTGTTAGTAATATGATTGATTAAATTATTTGTTCAAAATACTTGCTGCATCTCTTTACCAAGCCCTCCTCATAGAAGAGCATATTTCCCTCCCAATTGATGATCTGTTTGACCACATGGCTTGTTTGGCCAATGAATATGAGCAGAAGTGACATATGCTGTGTCTGAGAAGCAGCTTTCTTTCACCTTTTTTTGTGTCACTTTTTTTCACCTTTGACTTGCATCATTTAAATGTGCCCAGTGCCCATAATTGACTAAAGTTCGGATTTCCTGTCCAAGTGTCTATAATGAGATCCTCTCAGAGCACTCCAAGATATCTCAAATTTAAATCTTCTTTTCCTTAGGATGCTTCAGTTTTCCTATCTCACTGACATCTATTGTCATAACCACTGCAAGCATCCTTGAATGAGTATTTTCATGGTGAAAAATACCTCTGTAACAGGAAAAACCACTGGCTCTCAGGCAAATGCTTAAATATTTCTTTCCCTGCCATCCTCCTCACTGATGTTACCAGCACAAGTCACTATTACTCTGCTTCTCCTCTTACAATAGTTAATTCCTCACCAATTCACAGTATAGCTTTCTTCTCATCAGTGGGCAGCTGTGTGCCACACCCTGCCATTAATTTTTATGAGTTGTGGATGTTGGTTTTCCATTTGCTCTTACACATGGTTTTCTAATGCTGACACTGGTTTTCTCATGCTGGTTAGTTTATTTTCCCTATTTGTTAGAAGCAGGTCAAAAATCATTCAAGGGGAAAATAATAAAAGGCTATAATTTCAGTTTGGTCACATAGAAGTAAAAGGAAAGGTTAGAAATCAAAGGCACACACTCCATTCTTCCTCAAAATTTACTTCCCAAATCAAAGCCAAAACACAAATCACTAAGATTCTGCCCATCTTTAATGAAGAAGAAAAAGTTCCACGATGAAGCCAGAATGCAGCCAGAAAGCATGTTATGGTCTTGAGTAGAAAGAAACTTACAGAGGCAAACATCAGTTGGTGCCAACCATCTGTTATTACTGTAAAAAGGCAAGTGAAAGCTGCTGCCAGGGCCTTGCAAGCCAGAGACCCAGGCTTCCTGGAGCCCATGAAGAACACTGTTAGAGGGTCTCTGGAAATGTCTTTAGGGCAGTTGCCACACTGCTAACACGTGGACTAATTAAGCAGCTTCTGCTGTAATTAACTCTTTGGTCAACATTTTGTCTGGTCAGAGATGGAAAAACTGTATTTTTAACTATCTTAAAAGTGCACATTCTTGGTCTTAAAATGGAAAGGCTAGTAGAAGTCCCTAAAACTAAAGATTCCACATATTTTAAACAAAGCTGATTTCCTGGAATAGCCTTCTGCTACAGGGAAGCTATGAAACTTGTATCTTTCTATAACCTTTATGAAGATTTCCTTCATAGTTCTATGTTTGAAACACTAGTCTTTCCATTGCTGTAAGCTGATTGGAAATATCCAGCAGACAAACAGTGGTAGTTCTATTCAGACCCTATCTGGCCAAACATCTAAAACTGAAATGTCTCACTGACTAAGGGAAGAACTGATAAGAGATATCTATAGACTTATAAAAGCATACAAGGGTACCTAAGCCATATTTGATTCATAAAGTCTAAACTTCAGAGGAAGAAGAAGGTTCCGAATCTCCTAGTCCACTCAGTTTACAAACTGGCAAGGCAACACTGTAGTGGATATCTGTTGTATTTGCCTGCCGAGCATTCCTTTCCTGTTCTTCTGGTGAGAGACTCCACTTTTCCTGGGAATGAACCATGGCACCCCTCACCCTCATCCTGCCCTCTCCAGCGAATGAGTACATTAAGCAAACTATGCCAATCAAGAGCTTTATGGAATCTAAATTGGAGCCAAGTCCTCTCTAAGGCAGTGTCTCAGAGGGTTCCTGACTCAAGTATCCCTGGAACCACTTTGTTTCCCCAATCTCGTTGCTTCCTTTTTCCTTTGCTTCTGTGCAATCTCACATATCCTTCCAAGAAATTCACCCTGTTTCATCCCCAGCTTAACTTTTCTTTCTAATTCAATTAGTCATTAGTTTTTGATATAATGTTCAGTGATTCATTAGTTGAGTATATCATCCAGTGCTCATCACATCACGTGCCCTCTTTAATGCCCAACTTAACTTTTGCTTTAGTTGGCCAGGGTCGATTTTGGTTTCTGTAACCAAAAAAACTGGTACAGAGACCCTGTCAAAGGTGGAGGGAAACATTCTCACTTGTTCACCTCTGACCATGCTGGTTGTTGCACAAGGCTGGTTTTATAAGCAGGCAGAGCAGGTGGCCAGCTATGAAGTATAAATGACACTCTCACATAGCCAAAAATTATGCTTTTAACTGAGTAACCTTACTTGAAATGCTTCCAATTTAGAATTAAAAGTGGTTCTCCTAAAATAAGCCTGTGACTTATTCATCATTTGATATCAAATTGATTGCTTGCTCTAATATCTGACAAAGATAGGTTTTGTTAGATAAAAATATGAATGGGAAGTGAGAGGAGATGGGCAGGAAGGGGGGTAGGTAGTCTGGGACAACCAGAGGTGTCATACCAACACCTGTGTCCCTGTGGCTGTAGGATCTTGCTAAGGTACTTGCAGCCCCTCCTGATGGGGTCTCCTGTCTCCAGTCCCACCACCTCTCCTCAAATCCACCTTCTCTACAGAGGTCCATGACCGATTTTGAATACAAATTTGGTCATCTCTCACCTCCTTTATCAATAATTCACTCATTGTCAACTACAGGGTAAAACACAATTCTTCAGCGTAGATTAGAAGGCCTTTCGTGATCCTACTCTCCAACTTGTTTCTTGCCACTGCCCCTATGTTCACTCACATTCCAGCTCTACCTAACCACTTATATTTCCCTACAGCTGTTCCAATCACCCTCCCTTTGTGCCTTTGTAAATGCTTTCATCTGGAATGCCCTTCCCTTATATTTCACAGGACTCACACTATTCCCAGTATAAACTCCTCAGGTATCACATTACCAGCAAGATTCCCAGGACACCTTAGTTAGGACTTGGTGTCTTTTTTCCCTTCTCCTATATTATCTTAGAATTTTACTTTAACTAAAATATACACCACAGACTTTAATTGTCCATTTGTGGGTCTAGATATACATAGAGTGTCTTCAGGGCTTAGGGTATCATTTATCTCTGGATCCTCAACATCCAGAATATAGTAGCCTCTCAACAAATGTTAATAAATGAAAATCAGTGTTCAAAACTGATTTAATTTTCCTTTTTTTAAGCACTTGTTCACATTTATTCTTTATAAATAATATCATTGTCCATCCATCTCATCAACCATGCTGAGAATTCAGTCGCATTTATCTCCTTTCTCTTTCTATCTTTAAGCATTCTGCACACCCAGTGGGCTAAATACCCTAACCAAAGAATAATATTTATATCCCATAAGGAGTAACTATTCACTTCTTTATCTTTTCCACAGATTTATGAAACACCATGAGTCTGCATTCCCTACAGCAATGCCCTTGTCATTTGAGTTTTCTGGTTTGAACTTTGGTTTATTAAAAATAGTAGTTAGTTATCATGGTATCCATTTGCTGAGGGAACCAAATCCCATGGGGTTAGTGATAAAAGCTTTAAATGGTACTACATATCTCAAAGATAGGAACATCCGCCACAATAAAATTATCACCTCAGGTTAGGAAGAAGGGACAGATCTAAATTGGAGTTGGTGGGGATTAACATGGGGGAAGGCAGGAGCAGCTGGTAGACATTCTACCTTGAGCACATAGTATTCAGAGTTTAAGATTAGCATGTCAGAGACCTTCTTTAAAACCACAAGCTCCTTTCACTCTTTTCAACAGCTGAGGCTTCCAGCTGAGAGACAGAATACTTGCCTATCTTAGAATATTTCCCTGCTCAGTGATTGATATGTTCTCTACTGCTGTTGGGATGTGGGGAAAAAGCCCTCTTATATAAATCGCTAGAAGAAATGTGAATTGCTACAGTCTTTTTTGGACAGCAATCTGGCAATTTCTTTTAAAATTAGAAATACACATACCCTTTGACCCAGCAATCCAACTCCTAGGAATCTGTCCCACAGAAATAAAGGCATGAGTATGTAGGGAAGTAACAGAGCCAATATTCAGTGAGCCCACACCCGTACAATGTACCAGCCAGCATCTGTTCTGATTGGTCTGTCCCTGTGCCATACCGGTTGTTAAATATTTTTAATGCCACCTCTGGATATATAAATAAAATTTTACATAAGTGAGATTTTTAAAATTATGAGCACTTTTTTCCTTACGAACTGTGTGTGTGCATGTGCCTTGCTTCTTTCCAGCCCCTCCGTATCCCCAATCAATATTTTTTACTCTTTGTGCTCATATAATTTATATATAGATATATACACTATGGACATAAGATTTGGGGAGGCTCATTACTTATTTAAAAAAGGAGACTATATATATATATATATCTATCTTGATTTTCTCTGTACATTTAGAAATCACTCAGTTAAACTAGAAACTCTAACACATTCTTTTTAATTTCCATGTAATATTTATAGTCTGGATGTATTACAGTATACTCAGCCATTCTCAGATTGATAAGCATTTGCTCTGTCTCTGCTTTTCCCTCTGTTACAAAGACTGCTGCAATATACATCCTTGGGTTACCAATCTGATAGGGGAGATGTTCCTACTACTGAGGCAGAGCATATGTTCATATTTTAATGAACTCTTTGAATTTGCATTTCTTTGAATTGTTTTTTCCCATTATTGTGTTTTGTCTTTTTAGTAACAATGTAAAAATTTTGTTTATTTAAATATTATTTCTCACACACATTGCAGAGAAGCTATTCTGCCTACTTTGTATCTTGCGTGTGGTATCTCTTACTATACAAACATTCTTGTATGTTTGTATACAATGTATGTTTGTATATAATTGCTATGTAATCAAAAAATCAGTCTTTCCTTTTATGGCTTCTAGGTTTTCTGTCTTTTATTTTTTAAGATTCTGTTTATTTATTTGACACAGAGAGAAAGATCACAAGTAGGCAGAGAGGCAAGCAGAGAGAGAGGAGGAAGTAAGCTCCCTGCTGAGCAGAGAGCCCAATGCGGGGCTCGATCCCAGGACCCTGAGATCATGACCTGAGCGAAAGGCAGAAGCTTTAACTCACTGAGCCACCCAGGCACTCCTAGGTTTTCTATCTTGATTTAAAAGTTTTCATCCCACAATGAGATATACTTGACATTTTTCTGCTGAATAGGTAAGGAGAGAGTAAGAGAGGACAGGGGAGGCAGAGAGAGAAAAACTATTTCTGGGCTTTTTCTTCAGTTGCACTAATGCAATTATCCTTACAGAATACCTCTTTTTGTTCATTATTTTGGGGAAATTGACATTTGTACTTGTTAAATTTTTTCACCCAAGAATATGGTATGTAATTCCATTTTTTAAAGTCAGGGGTCAGCAAACTATAGCCCATTGGCAAATCTAGCCATGCCCATCATTTCTATCTTGTCAATAGCTACTATAATGCTACAAATGAAGTTGAGCAGTGGCAGAGTAGAATAGTTGCTATGGAGACCATACGTGCCACAAGCCCAAAATATTTATCATTTGGTCCTTTACAGAAAAGTTAGCAGATTCCTGGTTTAAATTATAATTTATATCCTTGAATAAAATTCTGTGGTTTTACTCTTAAGTACCTTTCTTGTTAAATTTATTCATAGCTAATTTCTAATCTTGGTTATAATGGCATTGTTATAATAACATATTTTCCCAACTCTGTTTTTGATTGATTATTGTTATTATATGTAGAATAAGAGTATCACATGTTTTTATGTGCCAGGTCCTATCCAAAGCAGTTTTTACTATCACAATTCATTTAATCCTCACAACAAGGCCCACCACTAGATGCAAGCAACGGCCTTCCGTAGACTTCACCAGCTCTTCTGTGTGGGCCCTGGTTAGATTTCTCTCTGATCCTCCATTGTTTCCCTTTTAGACCTTTATTCCCTCTACTTCTCCCACAGTTATTTCACGCCACTCAGTTGTAATGTTTCCCTAATCAAATACACATTTTTTCTTCTTTCTGTGCTCAGAATTTTCACTTCGCTCTTTCTTTCCAAAATTTTATTTTTATTTTTTTAAGATTACTTATTTATTTATTCGTGTGTGTGTGTGAGAGAGAGAGAGAGAGAGAAAGAGAGAGAGAGAGAGAGAGAGCATGAGCATGAGAAAGGGCAGAGGGAGAAGCTGGCTCTCTGCTGAACAAGGAGCCTGATGTGGGACTCAATCCCAAGACCCTGGGAGCTGAGGCAGAGGCTTAACTGACTGAACCACCCAGACACTCCCTTTCCAAATTTTTAAGTTGAAAGCTTAGTACATTTGTTACCAACATTTCTTATGCTCTAATACATATTTTAAAGCTATATATTTCCCTGTAAAAATTACTTTAGCTATGTGCCACAAATTTTGACAGTCTTTTTTTTAACTGTTAATGGTTATCTTTTTTTAAATTTAAAATCAGTTAATTAACATATAGTATTATTAGTTTCAGAGGTAGAGTTTGGTTGCATACAACACCCAGTGCTCATTTCATCAAGTACCTTCCTTAAATGACCATCACCCAGGTACCCCATCGCCCCATCCACCTCCCCTCCAGCAACTGTTTCCTATAGTTAATTGGAGAGGGTATGTGCTATGGTGAGTGCTGTGAATTGTGTAAGACTGATGAATCACAGACCTGTACCCCTGAAACCAATAATACATTATATGTTAATAAGAAAAAAAAGAATCTCTTGTGGTTCCTTTACCTCTCCGATTTCATCTTATTTTATTTTTCCTTCCCTTCCCCTATGTTCATCTGTTTTGTTTCTTAATTTCCAGATGAGTAAAATCATATAGTATTTGTCTTTCTCTGACTTATTTCACCTAGCATAATACCCTTTAGTTCCATCCATGTCATTGCAAATGGCTAGATTTAATTATTTTTAATGGCTGAATAATATTCCATTGTATATATGCACCACATCTTCTTTATCCATTCATTGACAGTCTTTTAAATTTTCTTTAGTTTTAAATGTTTTTCAATTTCCCTTATGATTTTATTTTTAACCCAAGGCTTATATATATATTTTTTATTAACATATAATGTATTATTTGCCTCAGGGGTACAGGGCTGTGAATCATCAGTCTCACACAATTCAACAGCACCATAGCACATACCCTCCCCAATGTCCATAACCCAGCCACCCTATCCCTCCCACCCCCACACCCCAGCAAGCCTCAGTTTGTTTCCTGAGATTAAGAGTCTCTTATGGTTTGTCTCCCTCCCTGGTCCCAAGGCTTATATATTAGTAGTGGGAGAATACATTCTGAATGACTCTGATTACCATTTAGTTCTCTTTAATACCTACTGGTTTGTTCATGTTCTGTATTTCTTCTTGTACCAATTTTTGCATTTTAATTTTTTCCAGAAATGTCTTCATTTTATCCAGATTATCAATTCATTAGCACAAGATTATTAGTACAACATAATGATTAAGAACAGTTGCATAGTTGAATGAATTGGACAGGTTACTTACTTTTGTGTTGTAAAATGGAAATAATAACGGACCTGGTTTTTTTTTTTAAGATTTTATTTACTTATTTGAGAGAGGGAGAGAGCAACAGAGAGCAAGAACAAGTAGGAGAGAGAGAAGGATGGGCTCAATCCCAGGACCCTGAAATCATGACCTGAACCAAAGGCACTTAACCAACTGAGCCACCAAGCCACCCCAATAACGGACCTATTTCATAGGTTAGGTTTCTCTGAGGATTCAAATTACTTAGAACTGTGCTTCACACAATCTAAATACTTAACTGTTAGTTATTGTGCTCATTTTATGCATCATTACTTATTCCTTGGGATGTATTGAGCCTTCCTTTGTACATGGTCTAGTTTTGTAAATATTCTATGAATGCATAAAATGTGTATTAAATGTTGCTGAGGCTTCCTTCATACATGGTCAAGTTTTGTAAATATTCTATGAATGCACAAAAATGTGTGTTCAGTGTTGCTGAGAGTTCTGTATGTAACAGCTCAAGCATATTAATTGCATTGTGCAGGGCTTCTCTAGCTCAGCTATTTTTTCCTACCTCATTCCAAGAAGATTGTGTTAAAACACTTGATTCATCTGTTTCTCCCCACGATAGTTGCATTACGTATTTTGTAGTGTCAGATGTCAATATTCATAACTATTATATCTTCTTACTTTATTATTTATTTTATTGCAATGTGACTTCAACATCTTTATGATTGTTTTTGATACTTCATCACTTTTAAGATGGAGAGCAACACATCTTCTTTTGGTTGTTAACACTTTTATTATGTTTTGTTCTAACTCTTTATTTCAGTTTCTACATCCTTTTGTTTTAAATGCTATCTTTTGGACATTGAATGACATTTTTTGAGATTTTCAGTCCTAAGAGTCTCTATTTTTTAATTGTTGAGTTTAGCCCATTAAATATATTATATTTATTGCAATCATATAATTATTACTGCTATCTCACTTCACATATTTTATTTCCCAAACTTTTGTTTTATTTTTCTCCTTTATTGCTTTCTAATTAAGAGAACAAAATTTTTTTCTAATGGTTTAAACTTTATTATGTTCCATTTTTATTTGTGGAGATTGTCCTCAACCCTAGATTCAAACATAATGTTTCTCAAACTTATTACTCTCTGTATCTTCCTTTCAATGAGACAATAAGTCTAACATGCCCTCTCATTTCTGTAGCTTTTTCCACCCCTGTCTTACAAGGTCAATATTATCTAGAATTTCAATTCTGAGTTACATTACGAACGTCCCAGCTTGGGCCTTAAGACAATGGGTGTAGCTCCTCTGTGCTTCATTGCCCCTTGGCACCAGTTAGAAACTATAGAATCCCAGCTGTGACCAAGTAGTGATAGTGCCCTAGTAGATGGCAGAACAACATGATAAAGGGAAGTAAGACACCTGATATAACTGGTATATATAATATATATGTATATGTGTATAATATATGTGCATTTCATACAAACACATGTATAATATATGTAATTAGCAGTTTACAAAGTATGGTCTTCTAATCCCTGGGGGTTCCTAAGAACTTTTCAAGAAGGTCACAGGTAAAAACTATTTTCATAATAATACTAAAACATTATTTGCATTTTTATTGTGTTAGCATTTGCACTAATGTGCAAACGAAAGGGTGGGTAAAATTGTTTAACACAAATCAAGGGAGCACAATGAACTGTAATAGAAGTCATTTTCTTCACTGCAACACACTTGCAATAAAACAAAAAATGCTTATTTCACTTAAGAAAATCCTGCTGATGCAGCAAAAATAATAATTAATTTTATTAAAACTTAACCCTAGGGTGCCTGGGTGGCTTAGTGGGTTAAAGCCTCTGCTTTCGGCTCAGGTCATGATCTCAGCATCGTGGGATCGAGGCCCCGCATCGGGCTCTCTGCTCGGCAGGGAGCCTGCTTC
>LNAC01000879.1:222923-310002 GCA_002007465.1 Ailurus styani | reverse complement strand
ATATATCTATATATACCTACATATTACACAAATGCTATTGGGGGACTGCAATAATATTTAAGAGTATAAAGGGGTCCTGAAACCAAAAAGATTGAAACTAGCTCATATACAGAGAGATATTCTCAAATCATTGGGTACAACACCATATGCATACCTATTAAATTCAGATGGTGTGTGTAATAGTGTAATTCAAGTCTTCTATGTCCTTAGTAACATTTGAGCACTAGATTCATCAGCCTGAAATGGATAATAATATCTCCCACTACAAATTTAATTTTTTATAATTTTCTTATATTTTAATTATTTTGCATTGCATGTTTAGCTCCATGATTTGAAACAGATTGACTTTTTATTGTTATACATGTTCATAAACTGTACCACCTAACATATTTATTTCTCTTCTTATCCTGTTTTATATCTTTTAATTTATCTTTTCTGATATTACTAGTATGACTCATGCTTTCTTTTAATGCTCATGCACCTAGTATTCTTTTATTTTTAAACTTAGGTCATCACCTTGAATTGTTTGATACTTGTAAATAACTTGTAACTGGATTTTGTTTCTTTAACCTAAGCAGATCATCTCTGTCTTTTAATAGAGAGATTCAGTCTGTTTCTGCTTAGTGTAACAGTTGATATATTTGACATTATGCTTTCCATGGTCCTTTATGTAAGCTATTTCTTTTACTTTGTGGTTTTATCTTGATCAGCTCTTTTAAACAGGATAGACATATAAGATATTCACTAAGAAGAAGCTTGGAATCCATAAAGAGACATCTTCAAGCAGTTAGGTCAAATAAAATAAGTCACCAAGTTTTAATAAAAATGTGTTCTTTTGTATCTGTGTTTATTCTTGCAGATAGCATCTGTGGAAGATAAAGATTCCCATTGTGCCTCAATCTCAAAACATCACACCACCTGAGATGGCAATACTGACCATCATAATATTGGCCAAGCATTGTTCTAGGTGGTGGATAGCCCATATTTCAGTTAATCCTCACAATAAACATATGGAATAGACGCTATGCTAGCTTCTTTAACACATAAGAAAACTGAAGCTCAACAAAGTGACTTGTTCATAGTCATATAATCTATAGGTTTGATTAGGAATTAAAATTTTACTTCTAAATTTGGAGATTAGAGGATAAATAAATATGACTTTTGCCGAAGACCCATACTGAAGGAATGTGGATTAAGAGCAAATAAGCTCTCTCACCACCTCCCACCCCCCTGGGTTGCATGGAAGAAGGATGGAGAGGATGCACAGTGGAAGATGGGTGTCAAGGGCTATAGGGCCTCACACCTCCAGGCAGTTTTCCGATGTGCCGTTAGAGAAGGGTGTTAAAGAAGGGTGAGATCTTTTCCAAGCAAGAGAGAGAGAAAATACTACCATCAGTTGGCCTGAACAGGTGCCACGGTGGCCATAAAGGCTGAGTAATTTTCATTCAGTGTTCCATAATTGGCTTTCCACCCAGTTTACGAAGTTCCATCTTCTAACAACTGTTCAAGTCTTGGCTCTTCCCCAGCCTGCCCTTTCCCATGTGTCACACTCATTCCCTCTGTGAGTCCGCCAGGAGGGACAGAGCCTCTTGGGTGTCTTTCCACATTAACAAACAGCAGTCTGGCCAGTTCATGGTATCACCTTTATTTTTGTACTAGACTTTAAGTCTCATTCAAATTGTTGAAGTTGCATAGCCATGCTGTAATTTAAACAATGTTCCCAAAAGAGTTAAAAAGTAAGCTTAGATCCACAGAATTTATAATCACATACAGACACTACATTAATGATCATCAAATCCTACCACTTTATGTTACAGATGATATCCTGAGGCCCAAAGAAGAGCAGTCAGGGCGATCCATGTTAATGCCCTGCTTGAGGCATATAATTTTGCTTGGTAGTCAACAGTTTGCCCTTGGGACTTTAGAGAATTTCTCTTGGGCTCTAGACTCCAGCCCCCCACCCCAGCCTAGGACAGCCAAGAACTAATTGGTATAAGGGTACAAAGTTCAGGGTTGGGGTTTTTGTCTTTGTTTTTACAAAATCACCTTATGAAGGTCACTTGTACCCAAATACAAGTCTAGGAGTCTGTTTCTGCAATACCCACCTGGGGCAGGAGTAGATGTGCGCATAGTTACACCTCTACTCAGAGGCAGAACCAGGACAGAAGTATATGTCTTCTGCCCCCTAATTCGGTATGTTTTTCATCTGTTTGTAAGGATTCCCTAAAATTCAGCTGCAAGAAGTAATGCTAAGTTTACCCAGTCAGGGTATTATATCTACCCAGATCTCATTACTTTGTGGTAACTCACTGAAGTGAGTTAGTGTTCTGCCATTGACCTCTCTGAGGGATACAATAAAGAATGTTATAACACTATTGGGTTTATGGTAGCTAGGTGACCAAAAACAACATCCACCACATTATCCATTATCCCCTTGGTGAAAACCTATGGAAGAAATTTTTATTAGACCTCAATACCAGGAAACTCTTTGCTTCTCTTAACAACTCAGTGGTCTTTCTATTATATGGTCAGAAAGAATGTTGTAGTTCCTACTTTCTCCTTTTATTTTGGCCATTAGGAAGTTCAGAGGCAAATTTGCAGTTCATATTCAGTAACTATGCTGTGCCTCATGGCATGTCTGTTACTGACTTTTTCTCTACTCTCATCTAGCATTCCACGCTATTTGTCTCTGCCTTAAACTATTTATTTTCCCATCTTATAATATATAATCTTCCAGCTCTCCCCAGACTGAAGTGAAACAGAGCGTTAAAGAGTCTAAGATGACGACAGTCCATTCTGTAGCTTTAGCACAAAATGCTTTTACTTCAGGAAAACTGTTCTGCAAATACTGGCTTAAAAGTGCTACATACTGTTTCTTCCTTCTATTATAATAAATAAGCTTTCCACTGATTATTTTTTTTTTTTTTTNACCTGAGCCGAAAGCAGAGGCTTTAACCCACTGAGCCACCCAGGCGCCCTCCACTGATTATTTTTAAATGATTTATGGTAATGACTGTGTTTTTCCAAAAAGTATCTCCGCAGAATTATTGTATGTGATACAACACAAATACAGAGACTTTCTGTGTTTTAATCATTGCAATATAATTTTCCCATGGTTATTTTTAAAAATTGTTTCCTGCATCATTTATATAGCAAACGTTTTCAACTTCTATTACATTTACTGCAGTTTGTACTCATTAGGAAAAACTTCCTAGTAAGTATTCCTACCATTTCTGTAATATAACAAGTAAAAAGAACTTTCATCCTAAACCATTACAGGATTGGTACCTTCTTTAGAGAAACATAACTGATTTCAATTCAATTGCCCAGGGGCCTCTTTTCAAAGATAAAAAATATTTTAAAAATATTTAATGACAATTAGAGATATTTCCTTGACTAATACTTACCTCATACTAAGAGGTAGTCCAAATAATAATAGCACATATTGCATAGAGCACTGGGTGTGGTGCATAAACAATGAATCTTGGATCACTGAAAAAAATAAAGTAAAAAAATTAATAATAGCATACACTTATTTGACACTTCCTCTATACAATGTACTATTCTAAATTCTTTACAAATATTAACTCATCTAGTTTTCACAATGACCCTTTGAGATAGGTTTTATTTTTATCTCCATTTTATATATGAGGAAACTGAGGCCCAAAAGTTTAAGGAATTTGCTTCATACTTTTCCTCTTTATATGGAAAGGGTGGGTGGAAGTGGCGAGAAGTAGAATCACAGAGAACTTGAATTATTTTTGGTTGTCATACAAAAGAACACCGGAATTGCCACCATGGAATTCATGGTTTCTGGATCACAAACCCAAATTTAGTGCCTCTGTTCTCTGTTCATACCATTGGTTTAGAAGTACCTTCACATGTCTTCTGTGTATTTCCCTGAGAGACCTCACAGGAATCAGAATTTCTAAGTCCCATGGTCAAATGTTGGTTGAATAAATTAAATTTTTCAAGTGTTTATAAAAATCAGGAGCAAAGATGGCGGACAGTGATCACTGACAATGAACACTACAGTAATAGGAAAGGATCATTCAATCGAACAGCATCATCAATAAAACACATCTATCTATCTATCATCCTGTCTTGGGAAAAGTACAAAGTAAGTAAATAGTCATAATTATTCTTTGTGGGGGAGTTTACAAGACAAAAAAATACATGAACATCAGTATTATGAAAATTAAGCAAACAATGGCTATAAAGAGGAAATAGCTAATATGTATTATATTTGTGTTATGCCTGCACTTGGCTTCCAGTAGAATGAAGGAAGAGTCTACCTGTGGAATGTAAATCAGGAATTCTTTGAAAAGAAACGGGAAAAGGAACATTCCAGGCAATGGGCAAAGCTAAAGGATGAAAGAGTTTTTAAAAGCTCTCCTAGGATAATGAAGGTGTTGAATAGATTTGCCTAAAATTACCTAAGAGAAAGGATAGGAGAATAGGAAATTACAAAAAAAATTGGGTGCATATTAACATGGTACCTTGAAAGAGAGCATGAGGTATTAATATGTTTGATTCATAACATAATGGCAAGTCAATGAGTGGCCCCAGCCACCAGACCTAGGACAGTGCCCCACAAGCAGTAGTCTATGCAATATATATCTTTCTTTATGAAGACAATGATGGCAATATGATTTTAAAGAAAGCAAGGATGATGTGCTCTGGTGTCAAACAGAGAAGTAGCTTTGACAGTTTGTTCCTTTTCATTGTGTTTGGAGACCACTGAAGAAATAAACATTTAGTAGAAAGCATTTTAAACACACACACACACACACACACACACACACATCTTTAAAATTGCAAACAGGGGTTGCCTGGGTGGCTCAGTCGTTAAACGTCTGCCTTCAGCTCAGCTCATGATCCCAGGGTCCCGCATTGGGCTCCCTGCTCAGTGGGAAGCCTGCTTCTCTCTCTCCCACTCTCCCTGGTTATGTTCCTTCTCTCGCTGTTTCTCTCTGTCAAATAAATAAATAAAATCTTTTTTAAAAATAAATAAAAACAAAAATGCAAAGGAGAGTGGCTCAGTTGTAGTCAGAAATGAAGCTGACAAATAGGAGAGCTGTACAGCTGTACCCATATCACAACTCAGCTTGAATATCACATTTCTGAAGTCAGTGCCTTCTGCTCTCATATTCCAAGCAATTCTCACCATACTCTCTGGCTCTCAGCATCTACCATGAGACCTAATTCTACATACATTCATACATACATCAGCAGCACCTAACCTCCCTGTCATGCTGTTGTTAATCTTCCAGCTCATCTGGATTTCACCAATGTAAAATGACTGATCATTTCCTAGTGGATAAATCCCTAGAAATTCTCAAGGAATTAAGGCAATATGAATATGGTTAAAAGGCTTTTTGCATACAGCACTGTAAAAAATGGAAGAAAAGGATTTGTCAGGGAAGCTAAGATCAAGGCATTCGTTCTTCACCTGGGTACTATTACGTACGACAAAACCTGGATTTTTAAGCAATGAAAACCAAAAAACAATTATAATAATCTTGCATCATACCTGTGTAGTTTGGGAAATTTTTATAACCTTAGCATCTGTAGATACTTGGGGAAATGGCAATAAGATACATAGTACGTTCAATATCAAAAAAGATGCCCTATGACCTCAGAGTTGTAGGTTACAAAAAACAAAAACAAAAACTGAGGACTTTCGAATGTTAATTACACCACTGACTCAGCAGCTTGATATATTAAAGAAGCTTATGTGGGAGCCAGGAATGGGACTAGTTAAAGAGAAGGGAAATTCAAGCTAAGGGACAGCCATTGGCTTTTAACACATTCAGAGAATATAGAGAGCTGTGAACCATCAGAAGAAATAACTAGCAAATGATAGGATAATTGCAAACAGATGTGTATGAAACTTCTGGTGGGATTTAGAATTGTGGATTTTATCAGATGGTAATTTATCCTGGAACAAATGTCAATCAATGAACTATCCCATTCCAAAACCAGGATTTATTTCCATGGTTCGCCAAAACATCATAGGAGAACAATTATTATTGAGACAGTAACCACTCTCTCAAATAAATGGAATACTCAGGGAATGAGTCATTCTGTTTAAAGGACACTAACTGGTAAACTGAAAATTATCCAGAGAACCCTTGTGATTCTCATCTATATTTTTGGAAATGATTTCCTGCGATTTTCCATAGAGGATAGTGAACATAGTGGAGTTTTTTCTTGCTGTTGGGAAACGTGATGTCTCACTGTTTTTTACCACCCAGGACTCCAAGAGGAAGGTGTAAAGAACTGGGCTTCCTGTGTCCTGGTCTCAAGTCATCCTCTGAGGGTCCCAGCATTGCCCATGCCCAGAGGACACCATTCACACTGAAAACTGGGCTCCAGAGTACCAGTCCCATTGTGAATGGGATCCCATGGAAAGACAATACTCTCTGGCAATGTTACTCATATTGTTTTAAATGAATGCCTGATGTTCATTTGTTTCTATTGTCATTTGCCTTTTTTTCCAAAGGCAAAGAGCTGGGGGTATCTGGGTGGCTCAGTAGATTAAGCAGAAACCTGAGGAGAGGCAAAAAGGGATGGATATGAGGAATCCAGTTGGTCTTTAGTAGTATCCTAAGCAAGCGTTACTTTGTTCTCCCCAGGGGACATCTGGCAGTGTCTGGAGATATTTTTGGATGTCGTAACCAGGGGGTTGCTACTGGCATCTAGTAGGTAAAGGCCAGGGATGCTGCTGAACATACTACAATATCCAAGACAGACCCTTAAAACACAGAATTATCTAGCCCAAAAATGTCAACAGTAATGAAACAGAGAAATCCTGGTCTACTGTTTTATTCATTTTGGTTGACTGTTTACTTTATTAGGCTATCAAATGGTGTGTTTATTTCACATATGAAGAGCTAATTCAAAGAAAGGGATCATCTCGGGAAATGGGAGGAAGGTAAGAGTTGAAGGGTAGGAAAAGAACTACTTTTTCCAAAATTGAGTACCTGCTGTATTGAGAGAGTTGTGTGTGATCCATTGTTCACTTTATCATTTTCACTAATCCAAAGAACTCTGAGACATATTTTCCTACACTTTCTTTATGAGCAGATTCTTCAACTAAGTAATTAACTTGAGGAATTTGTAAGCAGCACTATAGATAAAATGAATTTAAGAGGCAGGGCTAGAGGACATATTTAGATCTCTGACAAAATAGTACAAGAATCCACTCAGTTAAAATCAAAGAGCATCCAAGACATGAACGGTTACATTTAGCCTTCAATCTGGTGGAGCTGGCTCTTTTGCCATGTGGGAGAAAGTTCTTTTAGTTGCTCAATCACAAGAACAGCCGGCTCCTCGGTGCAGGAACTCTAAGCCAGTTGCACATACATTCTGAGTCCTGTCTTGGATTTTTGACCTGTGGTCTAGGCCTGTGGTCTCAAGAAGATTGTTAGAGGGGAATGAAAAACACATTTATTAATCTGCATGACATTACCCTGACCACCCTGCAATTGGACAAAAACTATCAGTGCCAGGCATCTGCAAACCCACAAACACCAAGAAGCCAGGATGTTTTTCTGACTGACTAGGATGCTCTAAAGTTTTCAATTTTAGATCTGAAATGTGCCAACCAACAATACTGGCTGTAGTGGTGTTCTAGGGCTTTTAGGTTACTATGTTTTAGTTAGATCTACAAAGATACGTGTTGTGCTGGCTCTTATGTTACTATTTCTCTAGTTCTGAGGCCACCATAAGGGGAAAGGTTTTGCTGTTGGTGAGAGTCTGGTCCAACATTGCCACGATGGATGGTCCAGAGAAGGAAATAATGCACAAAATCCAATTAGTGCTGTTTCTTCTATAAAATTTCAGGTTATTACTCAAATGATTTTAAAAGATTATACATAAAAGACCACAAGGAAGAAAGACTGAAAGAAAACACTATAATCTAGTCATGTTCATATTTTCTACTCAATTTCTTATCATTAACTTTTAAATCTTATCCTTGCCTTGTCTCTGAGAAGGCTTTTCTTATATTCCTGGCATTGCTCGTCTTTGGTTTTTGGATGTCTTTGAGGTTTCTGAGCTTCAGAGCTTTCTATGAAAGTTCAACATTTTAAGACTTCATTAAAACTTATAATGCTTTGCTTCCTTCACTTATTTAGAGAGGACCTTATCTGTTCCTCTGTGCCAGGCTGTCCTTGCCTCTTTCTACAGCTCATAATTTGTCTTCACAGTCAGGAATGCATAGTCCCTCTTCCATTCATTCTTCTCATACAGCTCCAATCAATCACACAAGAGATCTGGATGAAGATGGACCTGAATACACACATCAACAGGGCTTCCTCACTGAAGAACTGCTAGAGTACCGGAATTCTCAGGCTGCCATCTTTCCATGTGGCTCTTCACCCTCATGCATCATGTAGTTAGCCTACTTTACTTCATCTTCTTTTTTCTAAAATTTAATCAGTTTTTGAGCAAAGCATGATTTTTTTTAATTTACTGAAGAAGTTATATAAATGTCATATAAACACATGAAATGATTCTCAACATCATTAAACATTAGATAAATGCAAATCAAAACTACAGTGAGAGACACCACATACCTAAATACTGGTGAGAACACAGAAAAACTGGACCACCCATACGCTGCTGGTAGAGATGTAAAATAGCACAACCACTCTGGAAAACAGTCTGACAGCTCCCTTAGGAAGTAAAAATGAACTTTTCTTTTTTTTATTTAAATTCAATTAGCCAACATACAGTGCATCATTAGTTTCAGATGTAGAGTTCAATAATTCATCAGTTGCGTACAATACCCAGTGCTCATCACATCATGTGCCCTTCTTAATGCTCATCACCCAGTTACCCCATCCCCCCACTCCCTGTCCACCTCCCCTCCAGCAACCCTCAGTTTGTTTCCTATAGTTAAGAGTCTCTCATGGTTTGTCCCTCTCTCTGATTATTTCCCATTTGGTTTTCCCTTCCTTCTCCTATGATCCTCTGCACTGTTTCTTATCCCTCATGTATTTGCAATGTATTTGTTGATGTGCAGGTAATTATTTCTTTAGATTTTCAATAAATTTATTTCAAATTGCATCTGCATTTCCTAAATCAAAAAAGTTCTCAGGGTGCCTGGGTGGCTCATTCGTTAAGTGCCTGCCTTCAGCTCAGGTCATGATCCCAGCATCCTGGGATGGAGCCCTGCATTGGGTTCCCTGTTCCGTGGGAAGCCTGCTTCTCCCTCTCCCACTCCCCCTGCTTCTGTTCCTCTCTCACTGTCTCTGTCAAAAAAATAAATAAATAATCTTAAAAAAAAGTTCTCGTATAAAGTTCATGCTGAAAAACTGATGAGACTCTAAGATAGGTTTTAAAACTATCATGCTTTTTCTTATGAAAAAGTTCAGTATGAACTTCAGGTGAGAACTCTTTTGATTTAGGAAATCAATTAGATCAAATTAGATGTAATTTGAAATAAATTTATTAAAAATCTAAAGAAATAATCACCCATACATCAACAAATACGTTGCAAATACATGAAGAATAATAAAAAGAACTCTAGGTTTCTCAGGGTTTAAAATGCAAAGGTTTTTTTTCTTTTCAACAACCTGCTAAATGAAAATGTGAAAGGGAAATTAGGTAATTTAAGCAGTTGCAAGTTTCTTTCAAATTGAATCCATGGGAAAAAAAAAAGTAAATGAGTAGTGAATACAGTTAATTATACCTCTGAACAGAATAGGTGGCTGCCAACAGAAGTGTGATTTGAAGGATTCCAGAATTACACACTTACCTAAAAAACAAATCTCCCCCCTTTAATCTGCCAGAGTGTTCTTAACGTCATCATTAGAGGTTTGGGCTTTTTTTTTTTAAAGTAAATATTGTTATGTATAAGATACCTATTAAGATGTAAATGACCTTCCTAAATAAATGAATTAAATGGTTTTGATCATTAATATATTAACGAGACTCAGGGAGCTGGTGGTAATCCAATGGGATGGCATTGAAGAAATGAGATGTTTAGGTAAGTGTGATTGGGTTCCCCAGTCCTACCCCAAAGGCCTAAGTACAGCTTGAGAAAATAATGTTGTTACTGGGTAGTGTGTGCAAGAGAAGAGAGTATGAAGGACCTTGGTAAATAGGAAAAGATGTGAGGGAAGAGAAATCAAGAAAGAGAATAAAGTAAAAACAAGGAGGTAAAAACACCTATTCACAATTTTGCAGTCTGGGAAAGTATTATCCTACACAGCTATCCCCCTCTGTCTGACACCAAGCCTCTGAGAGTTTCTTTAAAAAGAACACTTTTCCTCCAACTCCTCTTAATACTCTGCTTAAACCGAGCTTAGCACAGTGCCTTTCACTTAGTAAGCACTCAATAAATACTTGATTGATTGATACTCTCCTGTCAGACTTATATGTTCTACAGCTGACACCACATCTCAAAGGAGTCTGAAAATTAAGTAGAAAATGCTCAGGTTGAATATGAAGGAGACAGATATATTCCCATAGTTAATAGCAGGCATCCACACAAACTGGGTGCATATGGTGGGACAGCACACCACAACTGCCATTTATATAGGTTACTAAGATGGATGAGGAGCAAATGCAATCTCACCTTTTCTGGGAATAAATATCAAGAGAACTTTCTGACATAGGTTACTGTGGTCAGCAAATTAGATTTCATAATCCTGTGTTGCAGATGTAAGACACCAGCTAATAGAAAATTAGAGTATTCAAATGCATTCTAAGTGTACAGTCAATGAGCGGCAAAACTTGGCCTCTTGAAATTATCCACCCAATTCATAGCTTAGCTTCAGTGAAATGGACCAAGAGTCATTAAATTCTAGCTGGTCACATATGGAAGGCTCTGAAAGGAATTCTGCAGTCCTTTCATATGCTATAGCATTATGCTGTTTGGGAAGTTCCATACATTTTTCTGTAATGGTACAAATGAAACTGTAAACTGCTGTTAGTGAATAAAACCAGATTGCTCTGGGCACAGAGCCACACCAATCCGGGCCTAATGTGTCAACCAGAACTGAGCCTGGTAGGTAACCTCTGCAGAGCAAGAAAGTTATATTAAAGAGATGAGAAGCTTATAGCTATTCTATGTAAGCAAGTCGATCCAGTTTCTAAGTTGAAAAAGACTGTTGGGTGTCCAGGGCAAAAGCACAGAGACCAGTTAGTGACAGCATTGCAATAATCTAGGCAAGAAAGATGTAATAATGTTTAAACTAGAATAGTAGCAGCAGAAGTAGTGATAAGAATTCTGGATAGTACCTAAAGGTAGAACTGAGAGAATCTGATAATGGATTGAAAGTGCAATAGAGAGGAAATAAGGATGACTACATTTTAGACCTGACCAGTTGGATGGATGAAGGTACAATATATTTACTGCAGGGAAGTGGAAGATTCAAGAAAAAAAAACACCTGAACTTGTTATAGTTGAAATGCCTTTTAGACATCCAAATGGAGATATCAAGTAGGCAAATGGATTTACAGCTCTAGATTTCACAGAGGTTTAGACAGAGATATAAATTTGGGAGTCATTAGCATATAGATGGTGTTTAAAACTATGAAATTAGATGAAATCACTTGGAGGTATGTGTTGTTATAACAGAAAAAATGTCCAAGCCTAATCCTGGGACACTTCAGATGCAAATCTTGGCCATATTGATGGAGTTTGCTACAGGATGAGTATGAGGAGACATTCTGGGACCACTCACCAATAAATGGATCAAATGACCAGTATGGCACATAACTATTTCCATAGTTAGAAAATCAGGTATGTTAAAAGCTCTTAATTCTCTAAGTAAGCATGTTATTATTTATAATGCCCACATAGGGAAAACTGATTTATGAATCAAATAATTATTCTGTAAATATTTATTAGATATTACTAATTTACCTAAGTTTAGTCAATCCACAATCCTCACCCATTCAAATGCTTTTTTTTAATGCTTTTCTCTTAAGAAGATAATTTGGGGACTGAATTGTCTTAATTGTCCATTTCATTTTGTAGGGGATAAAACTAGAGTCTCCATAGCTGAAAAATCAAAGAGCTTATCTACTCATTATCTGGTTAATTTAATGTGTTGAAGTTGAGAAAACTTTTAACTTGGACACCTGATTTTGCTTTCAAGCTTGATCATATTAATCAGATAGTATTTATTAATGTTTATAAATTCCTGAAAAGCATATATCCATTTTACATGATTTAGGTAGGAATTAGGGTAATGAGAACATACAGCTTTGGACACATAGAAACATATTAATCTCTTTGAGATAATATTGACTGGATGGATGGATGAAGAAAGGAAGGATGAAATAAAAATACATTGTATAAACCATCTCTAATGATTAGTATACATCAATACTAATGAAACTGCGGTAATTTCTATGACCTTATTTTGAAAAGAACTGAACTTTCTTGTGTATGCACCTAGGTGTGGCTCATCTGCACCAATATCCTTGCTAGTAAACCCATAAAACTCATGCCAGATAAATATTCAGAAACCATTTCTTCGATAATATCAATACCTTGATTAAAAACCCCATTGACAATGACTTTAGCAAAATGGCAGAATAGGAAGCCCTGAACACTTCTTTCTCTCATGGACACACCAATTCCACAGTAGTACAAACATCAATTCCCTTTGTGAGAAATACAGAAACAATTTGAGAGGCTCCTGCATCCCAGACAAATGTGAAACCATCCACATCAAAACCAGTAAGAAAATTAAGAAACCCTTTCCCCCATAATTCCCACACATATATATGATATGTGATACATAATGGAATATTATTCAGCCATAAAAAAGAATGAAATCTGGCCTTTTGCAACAACATGGATAGAGCTAGAGGGCATTATCCTAAGTGAAATAAGTCAGAGAAGACCAAATACCATACGATTTCACTCATATGTAGAATTTAAGAAACAAAACAGATGAACACCAGGGGGGAAAGACAGAGGTAAACCGTAAAACAGACTCTTAACTATAGAGAACAAACTGAGGGTTGCTGGAGGGGAGCTAAGTAGGGGATAGGTTAAATGCGTGATAAATATTAAGGAGGGCACTTTTGATGAGCCCTGGGTATTGTATGTAGGCGATGAATCACCAAATTCTACACCTGAAACTAATATTACACCGAATATTAACTAACTGGAATTTAAATAAAAACTTGAAAAAAGGACACTAAAAGGCAACATAATAATAATATTAAAAATTATAAAACATGTTGGTAATGGTAAATATATAGACAGATACGGAGTACTGCATTACTATAATGGTGGTGAGTAATTCTAGTATGTAAGTTAAAAGAAAATCATTGTGTATAAGTTAAAAGAAAAGAAATTGTTAAAAATAACTATGACTAGGGCAGCTGGGTGGCTCAGGTGGTTACATGTCCAACCTGTGATTTCAGCTCAGGTCGATCTCATGGGTCATGAGATGGAGCCCCACATCAGGCTCCATGCTCAGTGGGGAGTCTGCTTCAGATTCTCTTTCTCCCTCTCCCTCTGCCCCTTCCCCACTTGTGCACACTCTCTTTTTCTCCCTAAAATAAATAAATAAATCTTAAAAATTGTGACTAAAAATATATTAATGAATATACAATATATGATATAGGTTCCATATATATCATATATATGATACAAAACAGGTGTAAATTATAATGTCAATAACAAAGTATAAGAAGGATACTAATAAAGTGTAGAATTTTGATATATGCTTGAAATTAAGTTGATATTAGCTTTAAATAGATTGTTATGACTATAATATATTTTATGTAAGCCTCACAGTAAGCACAAAGAAAATACCTGAAGATGTTACACAAAAGCAAAAAAAAAGAGGAATCGAAGCATATAAATACAAAAAATCAGCAAACCCATAGAACTATAAGACAAACAGAAAACAATTAACAAAGTGACAATAATATATTCTTCCTTATCAATAATTACTTTAAGTGAAAATGAAGTCCCAAAGCAAAAGACATAAAATGGATGAACAAACTATAAAAACAAGATACAAATATATGCTGTCTATAAGGTATTTATTTTAGTTATATCTGAAATGCATAAATAAGGACACACATAGGCTTAAAGTGAAAGGATAAGAAAGATATTACACACAAATAGTGTCCAAAAGAGAACAGAGATGACTATCCAGACACAATACACTAAAACTGGTCACAAGAGACAGAAAAAAGACATTATGTAATGATAAAAGGGTCTGTTCATCAGAAAGATATAAAAATTATAAATATATATACACCCAATATCAGAGCACCTAAAGATATAAAGCAAAGACAGAACTGAAGGGAGAAATAATTAGCGATACAAAAACAGTAGGGTGACTTCAATACCCCACATTTAATAATGGATAAAACAACAAAACAGAAAATCAACAAAAAAACTGCAGATTTGAATAACACTATAGACCACTGGACCCAACAAATATGTGAAACCCAATAGTAGCAGAATTCAAATATATATATAGAGAGAGAGAAAGAAAAAGGGAGAAAACTACCATAAGCAATCCCACTGTGGGTATTTATGTAAAAGAAATGAAATCAGGGTTTGAACAGATATTAACATTCCCATGTTTATTGTGGCACTATGCACAATAGTCGAGGTGTGAAAACAATCCAAATGTCCATTGATGGATGAATGGATAAAGAAAATGTACTCTATACATACAATTCGATATTATTCAGCCTATAAAAGAAGGAAATTCTGCAATATGTGACAAAATATATGAACCTGGAGGAAATTATGCTGAACGAAGTAAGTTGACAAGACAATACCACACTTCTACATATATATGATTTCTCCAAAGATGAAGAAAATCCAGGGGCTAAGAGGAGGGAGAAATGGGGAGGTACTAATCAATGGTTATAAATTTTCAGAAATACAAGATGAATAATTTCTAGAGATCTTCTGTACAATGTTAGGCCTATAGTAACAATACAGTGTTATACAATTAATTAAGAGAGTAATTTTCCTATTGTGTTCTTAACACAATAAAATAAATTTAAATTAAGAAATATCCATGTAGTTTTCCCTCACATCGCCTATGATCCTCTGCGCTATTCCTTAGATTCCACGTAGGAGTGAAACCATATAATTTTCTTTCTCTGATTGACTTATTTCACTTAGCATAATACCCTCCAGTTCCATCCATGTCAATATAAATGGTAGGTATTCATTCTTTCTGATAGCTGAGTAATATTCCATTATATATATGCAACTAATGAATCTTTGAACACTACATCAAAAACTAATAATGTATTATATGTTGGCTAATTGAATTTAAATTTTAAAAAAGATAACATAAAAAAAGAAAAATCCATTGACTTTTTCCTACTGACTTGAGAAAAAAATCTTTACACTTGATCTTAGCCAAAAGGCTGAGAAGCGATGAGAAAAAAATCTTTAAATTCTCTCACCTAGGGGCACCTGGGTGACTCAGTCCATTGAACGTGCAGCTCTTGATTTCAGCTTGGATCATTATCTTGGGTCCTGAGATCAAACCCCACATGGGGCTCTCCACTCAGCAGGGAGTCTGATTATCTCCCTTTCCCTCTGCCCTTCCCCCTGATCATGCACTCTCTATCTCTCTCTCAAATGAATGGATGAATAAATAAAATAAAAATAAATAAATAAATTCTCTCACCTAGTGTTCAAAGCCCTTTACAATCTATTTGTATCCTTCCTCACCTTACTTAGCTCCTACTATTTCCCTGGATGACTGCTCCCACGAAGTCACTATCTGCTCATCATTTCTGTCTCACCTTGAGCTTTCCTGTATTTTTGCCTTTACTCATATCACCTATGTTCCATTGAAATGACTTTCCTATTCAGCTCCATCTATATGCATTTAGGCTCCCTCAAGGCCAGATTTAGCCTTTTTTTACCCACAAAATATTTTCTGAACATCACAAGTAAAGCAACACTTACCTGAATATTGGTAGCACAGTAACTATATACTCTTCTCAAGGCACTTGTCACTTTCTATCTTGCTCTATACTTATTTCCCCTATTAGACACTAGTCTCCTTGAAAATAAAATTCACCTCTAATTTGTATGTACCATCGTAAGTGGTTAAAAAAAATAGTGTTCAGATATAGTGGGTGCTCAAAAAAACATTTGTTTAGTGAATGAAGCCATCCTGGAGAACTTAACATAAGGAATGCATTGAACAAAACAACTGCTAATAGAAAATAATTTATGCTTGGCTTTGGCAAGCATAGATAGGTACATAAGCCAAATTTGTGAGCAATAATTTTTTTCCTCAGAAACTTCTTTAACTTCTTCAACCAACTTCAGTCCAAAAAGCCAGGTCATCTGTGAAGCCTCTCTGTTTCATAGTTATAATAGCCAAAAACTGTGGATAAACCATTTTAGATTCAACATTTGTTTTCCTATAGACACAGTGTATATGTCACAAAGAAGCTCAAGTCCACAGCCTTACCCTTCTTTTAGCACCCATTATGACCATTTTATTCCTACTTAGTGCTGCTTCAATCACAGGAAGGGATCCTCAGGGATCCTCAAATTACTAAAATAATTAGCCAAGTAAACAGTCAATTCTAACGTAAGAAATAGTTGACCATTGTGCTTTTCAACAATGTACTAAACCATCACACAAAGCCTCAGTGTAAAATGTTAATAGCCACTGTTTCCAGGCTTTTCCCTTCTTTATTCCTCCACCTTTTCCCTGCCCTGCCCTAGCACCTTTTCCTGCCAAGGAAGCTGGCAGAAGGATTTCCTTACTTCTATTGTATGTGTTATTTTCCATCTTCTCATTTGGAACAAAGGCTTGCTATGGTCTTGTTTTAAATTTTGTGTTGGACCAAGGTAGCCATTGGTTGATGTGGAACAAAGTGAAATCCAGTCTAGAAAATGATAATGCTGCTTTCCAGCTTCTCATCACTGCATATTCTGCCCGCCTTGGCTCCCGAAAATTCTCCAGTTATTTCCTTTTGGCAGCACCATTTTAGTGCACTTAATAAATCTGGACTTATGAGGACGTAGAGTAGCCTTCCCAGCATTTTTTTAATGTTATGGACATTGCTGTTTCCCTTAGAGAGAGCTAAGTAAAACACCTCCTGCTCTTTGTCATTTCTGGCTCCGCTGTCAGTTTCAGGTTTTGCTGCTCTTGGTGCTGCTTCTGGGCCGGCAGAATAAGGATTCTTCTACCCAAAATGATTCAACAGAGTCCAAGGGAGTCCGGAGGCTCAAAATCCTTTCCCCTCCCGGAAGACAATCAGCTTCATCCTTTAAATGTATTTGGTGCTTAAAATTCCCCAATTATTTATTACCATAGATTATTTATCTCAACTATCACTTTTCTGCATGAAGCCTCTCATGATTTCCTCGACTCAATTCAGCCTCCCACTCCAGATATAATAAATCAACCCATTATCTTGTTTCCATGATTAAAACTAATCACACTGCATTATAAAATTATTTTTTTATGTTTTTGTCTCCCCTACTGGACAGTGAAAGTCTCAAAGGTTAGAGTCACATCTTATTAATCTTTGTTTTCCTAGCATCTGAACAGTAATTAATGTTCCATGAATGAATATAGTGCCTGAGATTCTACCACATATCATTCCTTTGGATTCCTTTCCTACAAAGCTTCTTCTTAAATGTGAATACTGTTGGGTAGAATATCATGATGTAATACTAATTGGGCAATTATTATTGGTAAACTATTAAAGCATTTCTCTTGAGGGCGCCTGGGTGGCTCAGTGGGTTAAAGCCGCTGCCTTCGGCTCAGGTCATGATCCCAGGGTCCTGGGATCGAGGCCCACATCGGGCTCCCTGCTCAACGGGGAGCCTGCTTCCTCCTCTCTCCTCTCTCTCTGCCTGCCTCTCTGCCTACTTGTAATCTCTCTCTCTCTGTGTCAAATGAATAAAAAAAAAATCTTTAAAGCATTTCTCTTGAGAGGGACCAAGATCAAGATGAAAATATTGGGGGCTGGAGAGTCTGCCAAAAGATGATTTAAAAGGGAGAGAAAAGGCCCATAAAGTGAGGCATTGAAGATTATCTACTTGATGATTTTGGTTTTTAGGCCAAATCTATTTCTCAGCTCAAGGCTAATTTACTACAGAGAATTATACTTTCAAAAGTTTTGCCCATAGAGGATGAAGGAGTTGACTGTCACAATTAATCTAGAGATGCATTTGTATCTGCAATATAATAGGGTACACGAAACCTTGCCTAGAGCCAATACGCCTTTAGGCTGGAACTCAATAATGATGCGCCTATAAAAATGTTCCAGCTATTACCAAAAATCCTGGCAAGCTGAGGGGCTCTTTTCACAGCCAGCCCTCTGGGGTTCTCCAGTGACTCAGTGTGCCCCTGCTACACCCCAGCTCATTAAGTTGCTAGGTTATACAGACAGACATTAATTACTCAGAATTAAGTGCCTGTGTGTAAATGCTTATTTTGGATAATTCCAAAGGTTATTCTAAAGAAGTACCATTAACTCCCTAGTAATTTTGACTTATGTTTAAAAAGCTTTACTCAGAAGGTCCGTCACCCCTTGACTGAACTGGTTTGCTTTCCAATCTTCTTCCTGGCTCTCCTCTCTGTAGAATCCTTAACATCTAAAAGGATTGTCTCCCCAGAGATTAATTTACTCATATATATCTCAGGACCCCTGAAAAAAAGTCTCAATAAATATCTGAATCACTCTCCCACTGGCTGTTGTGTTGCTGACATAACTTTTATGAGCAGCCATGTTAAGGTGCTTCCAATAGAGGGCTCACTTAAGAAGCAAGACAAGGCTGAAACTCTGTCCACACTTCCCTCACCATCACAGCTACTATTCTTCCTACCAGCAGGCTTCCTGGGACCAGACGGTTTTAGGTATTTAAGCATAATCTTTTTTTAAACAGAAAATTCATGTTTTAATTTTTCCCCCAAAGATAGTGATTTTTCATTAATATTTGCATCAAATTTAAAGTTTCCTGCTAGGTAGTCCCCCTGCCCCACCTCACACACATCCTTGCCAAGACAGTAACATTAAGATTAATATCTGATAATTAAACTATAAAATTTCACATATCATAATGAAGATCTGAAAAGTCATCTTGATGAGATGATCACTTCCATGATGATGAGACTCTAAACCTGATGGTGGCTATGAGCACTACAGCATTACACTCAGAAATTTCTTGTCCTTGCTCCCTGACCTTACCCTTGACATTTTATATAACTTTTTGTGCCTCAGTTTCTTCCTCTTTAAAATAGTAATAATAAGATGCATCTCATAAGATAGTTTGGAGTGTGTACCAGTGAAATGATACACTTAACACAGTGTCTGGCTCATAATAGGCACTCAATGAATGTTAGAAATTATTATTATTAACTTCCACTGACAGAATATATATTCAGATTGAAGCACCAACCTGTGCCTTGTCCTAGGATGAAAAAGACATAGAATCATGAAATTTCAGAATACCAAAGATGAAGAAGGGAGTCTAGTAGAAAGGGGAAATCCAGATAACTTACAAATAATTGGAAATCAGAATAAGATCAGACTTCTCAACATAACCACTGAAGCTGTGAAAGAATGACTAATGCCTTAAAAATGTTGACAGAAAGTGATTTTCATTGAATTCTATGTAGAAACAATCTACCTATTTATTTATTTGTTTATTTGACAGAGAGAGAGATCACAAGTAGGCAGAGAGGCGGGCAGAGAGAGAGGAGGAAGCAGGCTCCCTGCTGAGTGGAGAGCCCGATGTGGGGCTTGATTCCAGGACCCTGAGATCATGACCTGAGCCAAAGGCAGAGGTTTTAACCCACTGAGCCACCCAGGCACCCAACAATCTACCTATCTAGAGTGATGGGAGAATGATACATTACCCTCAGTATCCTCAGAGAGAAAAGATAATGCATCTGTAAACAAAAACAGGATGCCATGAAAACGGGAACTAAGTGAAAAAAAAGGGGAGATAAAAGGAATTCTTGAAAGAAATTTTTAAGACAGCTACTAGAATAACTAAAATATAAGTACTGAAAGATAAGGTCAAGACAATAACTTAGAAAATAGGGGAATCACAAGTCAAAAGAAAAGACAATAGAAAATAAAAGAAAATGAACAAATTCAGGAATAACATTCAACTAATAGTAACTCCAAAGAGACAGAGACAGAAAAGGAGAGGAATAAAATTATCAAACAGAAATATACGTCTCCTTAAACTGAAAGACATGAGCCTCCAGGTTAGATCACTCCATCCTGTGCTTTATCATAAGTGAAAAAAAAATACTATGAATGATAAAAGCACGTAATCAGGAAAATTCAGAAACATTGCAATAGGGAAAAAAACCCACACAGCAAACAATAAGAAATCAGAATGACTTTAGTTCAACAACTGCTAGAGATAGAAGAAAATGCATTAATAGACTTAAATAATAGCCTTAAACATTCAGATGCACAACCAATCTATCCATTCACTATGAGGACAGAATAACACATTTGCAGACCTCCAGGTCAAAAATTTTATCTCCTTCATACTTCTTTAGGTAACTTTACCAGGGATGCTACTAGCACATGTATGCATGCTCCAGTAAAACCAGAGCAAAGTGAGATTTGGGATAGAGGAGATGGAATTATATCTATTTTAATTTAATAACATATAATAAATATAATAATATCTATTATAATTTAATAACAAAGAGAAGTCCTATTTGACAGAAAAGGAAAGTCTAGGAAGACAGCAGTGAGGCAGATCTGGAATAAAAAGTCAAGGGGATAGATGACTCTGAGAGACTGGTATCTGAGGAAATGGAACTGACAGCTTATATGATTGTTTGAGCTTTTGTAAATAAGACTGAAAAAACAGTTGGCAGATCCATTGGAACACTTAAGAAAAGTTAGCAATAGACACGTAGAAATCCAAGCAATAAAAATTAAAACAACCCACATTCTGGTCATGATTTCTAAATACCATTCCCCAATAAAAGGAACTGAAAGTCTTAGAGAAATGGCCAATTCTAAGGCCAACAAGGGAAAATTATACAAGATGAGACTGGAGCATTTTATAGTGCCAGACAGTAGGAAAGTACTCAAGAAACATAAACATGGGATCATGTCAAAGGGATGCAGGAGTCAACCTGAAAGAACTCCCAATGGACAAAGCTGGAACAATTTGAGCAAAAAAATAAATAACCCAGTATATGATATAATCCTAAGTATAAAATAAATACCTATAAATGCATACTGATATAAAGAAATGACTGAATAAATAAATAAATAAGTGAGAGAGAAGAGACAAATCTTCCTTAAGGGGAAAAAAACAAACAAACAAACAAAAAACAAATAACTTATGTAGATCTCTCCCTCCCTTCCAAGAGATGAGGCCTAGTTATGCCTCTCTGTGGGAATGAGCCAGACCTTGTGATTTACCTCCAAAAAGTGGATTACAGAGAGCAAGGATAGTGACTTCACACTGGAAAATACTTGTAAATACTTCCTTGGCCAGTGTTCAAGGTTAGCACCACCAGTGATAATTCATGATTGTGTTAGTATCCATTAATATGATGAAAAGGGCACTCTCTCTGAGTCTGTTCTTCCCCAAAACCCGAAATCTCAATTTTTAAAATTTAAACAAACTCCTATTAGGGAACATGTTACAAAACATCTGACCTCAAAACATACTTCTCAAAACTCTCGAGGTCTTGAAAAGAAAAGAAAGACTAAAAAACTGGAACAGACGGGACTCTGATGGGACTCAAGAGACAGGACAACTAAACACAATGTGGCACCTCGGGTGGAATTCTGGAACTGAAAGAAATGCTAGTGGAAAAATGCTTGTCACCCTAACAAAGTTTGCGGTTATTAGCAATGTACCAATGTTGGTTCTGTAGGATGGACAGTGTACCATGATAATGTAAGAGATTAGTGGAAACTAGTTGAAAGGTCTATAGAAACACTCTTTACTATCTTTGCAACTTTTCTGGAAATCTAAAATTATTCCAAAATTAAAAGTATGTTTTTTAAAAAGCACTTCCAGGAAATCAATTTGTATAAAAAGTATAATTCAGTACACCACCTGGCTCTATAGTAAATAATACTTATACTGTCATGATAAAATAATCCCAAATACTGATTTAACCAAAAATTGCAATATCACTATGATGGAAGAGTAGGAGGGAAGAAAGTAGAGGAGGTATGTAAAAGAGACTTTAGTCTCATTTGCCAGAGGGAGTCGATAGGTAATGTAAAATACGAATAAACTAAGAAATAGCAGTGTAAGGACATTGTTTTCAAATATGGAGGTAGGTAACAGTACAAACAACTAAAAGAACTGAAAGTGATTGGAATTAAGACATAAGAATGGGAAAAGGGACTGCTATTTTTTGTATTTGGTGTTTCATTTGATTAAAACAAACAAAAACCTCTCTTTAACAAACTACCTGGTCTTTTTTTCCCCTTCATGAAATCATAAAAGAGGTTCAGGAAAGAAAATTCTTTGCAACTTTATGGGGGAGTTCCCAATCTGTACTGGGCACTAAACACGTGTCATCTCATTTAAATTCACAAAAAAACTGCAAGGTACGTATTATTTCTGCTTTACAATTTATGAAACTGATGTGTAGAGATTAAATATTTTGGTCATTGTCATGCAGTTAATAAATGGCAAATGTGATCTAAACACAGCTCTGCCTAGCACTAAAATCAAGTTACTTTAGTGTTCTTACCACCCTGGTTCCTATGAACCCCATGGAAAGAACACATTAAGGACCAGAATGGTGAAGGGCTAGTCTGAAGAGGTTTCTTGGAGAACTCAAGCATGAAATAACCAGAAGGAAACAGCAGAGAACTCACAATCCTTCAAAACAAAATTCATGAACGCCCAGAGTTGGAAAAGAACAATAAATGATAGGGTAACTGGCTGGGCTGGAGAATAAGAACAAAAGGGAAATGGTTAGTTTTTCCAAAGCTGCTTAGTATCAAGCTATGATGGCTTCAACCACATTTTCACCATCTCTCTTTTAGCATTAAGGTTAAGAGTGGGACCGAAGTTAGACTACCTAATACAAATCTCAACTCTGCAATCTTGGGAAAAAGGACCTTTATGTGTCTTGGTTTCTATGTCTGTTAAATGAGGAAATCAATTGCATAATCCTCGGAGTATTGTAGTGAAGATTAAAAGAGATAAAACATTAAAATTCACAAAACTATTCCTGGCACATTAAGTGCTCAATGAATGTTGGCTATGATTGGTTCTGACTTGACTAGTCATGAAATAAAGTTGGTGCCCTCCTCCAGCTTGGTCTGTGCCCAGAGACCACCAGCGTTTGGCACGGAGCGTGAGGAAGGAACAGGGGAAGGCTGGTCTCATGTGCCATACTAAGGTGCATCTTTTTAGTGGAGCAAACCATATCAGGATCAGGAGATGGTGACATATTTTCATGGAGTTGGACAGACTTAACAACAAGGAAGGCAGGCTTTTCTAATCCACCTGTGCTGCAGGAAACCCTGATTGGCCCCTCAGCCAGTCTCTCTCTTTAGCAATGTGAACAAGAACAGCAGGCCATTGTTGGACTGCCTCACATCTAAACATCAACTCTGTTACATTGATTTGATTCATTCTTCATTCTTTTATTTGGTCAAAACATTGTATTGGCAGTTACCATGAGCCAGGAGCTCTGCTAAGTCCTATATCAGATTCAAAGGCACAAAGTTTGGACCTCATTACCTCTTACTTGGGCTCTTGCAACAGTACCATTATTTATCTCCCTGCCTCCTATCTCTTACTTCTCTGAGTCAACTTACAGAAAGCTCCAGAAAACTCTTTTTAGAGTATAAAATCTGGATCATGTTGTTTTCTCCTCAAAAATCTTTTGTAAAGGCTTTTCCTTCCCAAATAAAATGCAGACTTACCAACTTGTCATTTGCAGTCCTCTAGCACCTAACCTGAACCCACGGTTCTTATTTCTCTTTATAAGTTTACTACATCATTCACATAGACTCTGAATTGCACTGCTGCCGGGAATTTCCACGCTCCATTTGAAATCCCTCCAACCATTGAAATACTATGTATCCTTAAAGATCAGCTCAAAAACCACTTTCCCCTTCAAACCTACATTCATCCCATCCACTCACTCCACCAACAAATGTATGTTGGGCATTTCCCATGTTCTGGGTACCATTCTAAAGGCAAGGATACACAAATTACTAAGGAAGTAAGGCTTCTGACCTTAAGAAACTTACAGTCTAGGTGAGGGGGAAACAAAATATACTCAAGTAAGATTGATTTGAATAGAAATATTTACACCAGTGGGGTACCTGGATGGCTCAGTCAGTTGATCATCTGCGCTTGGCTCAGGTCATAACCTCTGGGTCCTGGGAACAAGCCCTGCATCAGGATTCCTGGTCATCAGGGAGTCTGCTTCTTTCTCTCTCTCTCTCTCTCTCTCTCCCTCTCTCTCTCTCTCTCCATCTGCTCCCCCTACCACTTGTTCTCTCTCTCTCTCTCTCAAATAAATAAAATCTTTAAAAAAAAAAAAGAAAGAAAGAAAGAAAAGAAAAAGAAAAAAGGGGGGGAAATGCTTACACAAGGAAATGGACCAATTAGGAATTGCCAGTGTGATCTAGAGGATACAGGAACCATTTCAAAAAAGAGTTGGCACTTGGGCTAAGAGTTGAATAAGCAAGCATCTTCTAGGCAAGCAAGGTGGTACATAGCACACAAGGTGGTAAGGACAGCATAAACCAAAGAACAGGGCATGAAACCATATGGCAGCCCAGAGACCACCAGCGTTTGGCATGGAGCGTGAGGAAGGAACAGGGGAAGGCTGGTCTCACGTGCCATACTAAGAACAAAGGGCCTTTCTCTAGGGGCCATGGGAGCCATAAAAAGCTTTAAACAAAGAGGTCATATAATGAAATTCCAATTTTAAAACATTTTCTGGCAGCAAGATAAAGGATGAACTGGAGGGGGCATGATGATGGAGGAAGGGAGACCCATTAGGATTCTATTCCAGTTTTCCAGTGACATGAGGAAGGCAGGACTAAAGCAGTGGCAGCAGGCATACAGTGGAGTGAACTAATTGAGGAATGGTGAAAAGAGAACAGAGAGGATTTGGTCAGAGTCCAGATATGTGAGGATAAGGAAAATGAGAAGTGGAGGATGACTCCCAAAGCCATCCCCTCCTAGAGCTCTGTCTTCGATGTAAGGAGGGCAACACTTGCTATACAGGAAATAATATAGAAAAAAAGTAACAGGCACATATCAGCAATAAAGTTTTGTAATTAAGAAGAGCAATTTCAGTGACTTCTTCAACCCAGAGCCTCTGCTTCAAAACAATTTTCCGAATCCAATTATGCAGAGGATGATAAAAGGCCTACATGTCTAAAAATTAACCTTCTACTTCTCCAAATATCATTTTAAAATAGTCATACCTTAATGAAGAAGACTATGCCCTATTCATTTGGGATCCCTCATGGTACCTCATTCATGAATTTTATTCCAGTAGGCCTGAAAATTCTCAATTACAAATATGTCATAGAGTCTACTATTTTTGTCAGCTAAATATACTACGCAGTTAAGGACTCTCCCATTTACTGGTAGGTATTACATCTGCCTATGCCAATGAATTTGAGGCAAATCTAAACACCAAATATTGCTTGAGCACTGTCAGTTTCACCAGCTACAAAATATAGCACTAGGACACAATACCCCTTTAAAGTAGATTTATTGGCACATTAGGTACAAAATAAGAACTTGCCTGACGTCCAAGAACAAGTAATTAATGGTAGACTCTGAATACAGACCTATCTAGGATCCAGGTTCTATTGGTGGTTCACACCATTTCTGAAATGCCAGAGCGAGTGCAACAGAAAAAGGAGTTGGAAGGTCCCTACTGAATAGCATGACCATGTACATGAGCTGGCAGATCAGAAAAAGCAAGTCTTAGTCACAGCATATAATGGTAGGAACAGGATAATGAGTGGTTTAGTGTTGGGAGATAGATTCAGCCAAAAACTAGAATCCTTTTGCTGGAAAACAATATTTGCAGCAAATGAAGTGGGTGAAATATTAGTAATCAGAATATTTGAAGAACTAAAAGGGATGATCAACCTATTAAAAAATGGGTAAAAGAACATGGACCAGAATTTCACAGATTAGAAAATACAAATTGTCCTTAAATATATGAAAAGAAGGGTACCTGGGTGGCTCAGTCCGTTAAGTGTCTGCCTTTGGCTCAGGGTCCTGGGATCGAGCCCCACATCAGGTTCCCTGCTCTGTGGGGAGCCTGCTTCTCCCTCTCCCTCTGCCTGCCATTCTGCCTTCTTGTGCTCTGTCTCTCTGTCAAATAAATAAATGTTTTAAGTATCTCTTTAAAAATGTATGAAAAGATATTCAACCAAATTAACCATCAGAAAAAAGATGCAAATTAAAATACCACAATGATATCAAATTTTACACAAATTTTGTTTATAGATTAACAAAAATTTGAAAAGTCAAAAGCACCAAGAAGCAGCAAGGATAAGTTTTTCTTACTTATTAGTAAAGGGAGTATAAATTGGTACAATTTGAAAAAGTTTGACATTACCAAATGAATCAAAACATGCTTATACTTTGATTAAAAATTTAAGTCCTACCTATATATACACCCTAGAGAGAAATTTTCATACATGTGTGTATGAAGAGACATGTACAAATGTCCAAAACATTGTTTAGAGTAACAAAAAGGAAAACAACACATATCTATAAACGATAGAAAGGATAAATAAACTGTGGTATATTCATAAGATGGGGCTTTATATAATATCTGAAATAAATTATCTACAGCATTAACATGGATAAATCTCAAAATCAAGTTCCAGAGAGAAAAGCAAGAAACAAGGAATACATACAATATGATACAGTTCATAGGAAGCTTCAGAACAGGCAAAACTGAAGAATCTGTCTCGTAGAAAGTCATATATAGGTGATAAAATCATGTAAAAGCTGGGGTGCCTGGGCAGCTCAGTGGGTTAAAGCCTCTGCCTTCAGCTCAGGTCATGTTTTCAGGGTCCTGGGATCAAGCCCTGCACCAGGCTCCCAGCAGGGAGCCTGCTTCCTCCTCTCTGCCTGACTCTCTGCCTACTTGTAATCTCTCTCTGTCAAATAAATAAATAAAATCTTTTTTAAAAAAAATCATGTGAAAGCAAGACAATATTAACACAAAATTCAAGATAGTGACTATTTCTGGAGTGTGATCAACAAGGGGCATAGAAAAGGCTTTTCAGTCACTGGTAATGTTCTAGTTTTTAAATTGAGAGGTGATTGCAAGATGTTTACTTTAGTGTTACACTCTAAATGTACATATATCATAATTTCATACCATAATTTAGTCACAGTGAAAACTTTTAAGCAATAAAAATCCTAAACTAAAGAGGTAACAACTGCATTTTTTTTTACAAAGAATTCATGTAGGTTCTTTGCCAGCATGTGCCCCAGCATAAGTGGGCTTCAGGAAGCAGTCTCTCCCACAGGTGCCAGCAGGAAAAGAAGAAAGTGTTCATGGCAAATGTTCATGGTGATTAGGATCTAGTGCAGAGAGTGCCTTCCCAGAGCTAAAATCTCTCCACACCTGTCTACTATAATCCCAAACCTGAAACAACAATCAAGGAACTGAAGTTTAGTGGCCAATGAGCAGAACCCATGATATATGATCATGAGAGAAAATGAGCAAAAGGACTATCCTAGAAAATCCGAGGGGAATGATCAAATTTTGTATTCTTGTCTTTTCTGGTCTTTTTTCCCACCTTATAAACTACTTGAAGGCAAAATCTGTCTTCTGCTTTATTCTACTCTTTGAAATATTTCTTTCATATCTCAGATAGACTTCAAGTAGAAATATACTGTGTCTGTCCAACAATGGGATCGATTCCCTGATAAATACATAAGGTCACTCCTGGGACATCTGGGTGGCTCAGTGGGTTAAGCCTCTGCCTTTGGCTCAGGTCATGATCTCAGGGTCCTGGGATCGAACCCCACATCGGGCTATCTACTCCGCAGGGAGCCTGCTTCCTCCTCTCTCTGCCTGCCTCTCTGCCTACTCATGATCTCTCTCTCTCTCTCTCTCTCTCTCTCTCTCTCTCTCTCTCTGTCAAATAAATAAATGAAATCTTTTTAAAACTACATAAGGTCACTCCTGAAAGATTACGGCCCACTCTTGGGTCATATTGACTTCTCAGCCAGAAGCCTTGATCAACCCTCAGATGCTGCTGTTTTCCAAGGCATTTTGTAAACTTCTTTTTATAAGTCATACACATATACAAATGTGCAAATCCAACCTCATGACTTTAGATTCATACCTCCAATTTTACTAAACCGAGATTGTTCATTTTGATCAGTATCGAGTTCACTGACATTATGAATAGTAGCAGTGCTTCCCACGGAAGAACCTTTTGTTCCCTTAACATTCACTGAAGACTATGCTTCAGACTTCAAAATCAGTTCAAAGTTAGGTGCTTGTTCTAAAACTCATAAACAGCTGTGGGATAATAAAAAGAGCCCCAGAGTTGGAGTTCAAAGTTTAGAGTGTTAGTTCGGGTCTGCTGCTTCCCAGCTGTGCTATCTGAACAGGTCTCAGTGTCTCTAGGTCTTAAGTTCTTGAATGATTGATTGATCTGAAAGATTGGCTAACTCTCTAAAATAGTTGCTGGAAGGACCAAGTAAGAATTGTATGAAATCTACTTTGTAAGCTGTTAAACGATGTGTATGTAGAGTATTAATTTTAAGCTTAGAAAGTGTACATTGAGTTTCTTTTATAAGAGATCCAGTTTGGGGCTTAGAGATCATCACATCCCTTTCCAGACCTACTTGCTGAGACTCCAGACAAGTAACATAAAATCTCTCTAAACTGGTTTTCTTAGCTAGAAGATTGGATTAGTTAATAGGACCTACTTCTTGGTGTCAGAGTAAAGGATTAAATAAGAACGCATGTAAATACTTAGACATATCCCTGGAAATAGTAAGTGCAAAATAAATGTTTATTGCTATTCTGTGCAATGAAAATCCTTCATTGGGCTCCTCCATACAAGTTAGACATTCTCTTTTCCTAAGATCATAAGAGTTTTCTAAATTACTAAAAATTATGTGCTTCTCAAAACTGAAAAATGAATGGCCAATGTACACACATACATAACTATATCCAAAAAAATCACTTATTCAGTAGTTATCATTTCTGAACCTACATATCTGGTGCCAGGCACCGTGCTAGTCATTTTATAAACATTAACTAATTTAGTCTTTACAACATGCCTACCAGGTGTTTATCATTGCCAATTCTTAGAAAAGAAAGCTAGCCTCAAAGAGGTTACAGAATTTGTCTATGGTCACACACAAATCAGAGATAAAGCCAAAATTTCAATTTAAGTATTCTGACTACTGGTCCCATGATCCTCTTTTCCTTTTCTTTCATCTTCTTGTCTTTCACTTTAGTCTCCATCATTTCTTCCTTCTCTTTCTTTGTTCAAAGATTTAATATAACAGTGCTCTAATTCAAATGCAAATAGTTTATAGTTGATACTGATTAATGGAAGCAAAATCAGCTTGTCCTGAATTATTTATGCTGTTGATAGGTCAACTGATAAACAAAGATTGAGTAAGTATAAACATAATCTGTGCTACTCTAACTGCTCATCCCTCCAATGGGGACTTCTTTCTTGCTTTGAAAGATACTAACAAATCAAGTGCTTGTGTAGGGTGTGAGGAGGTACCTTTCCTCTGCCTTCAACTTCTACATGTTTGGGCCCATCTAGACTCAATTCAGCCCTATTGATTCCACATACTGGGGAAGAGAACTTTGAGAATTTATAACCATTCACCATTCAAGCATCAACTGAACGCAGATTGAACACCACTTTTGAGGAAGGGGTTGTATGAAATACTAAAGATAAAACTGAAGCAGACCTTTTCTTCTTTCTTTCTTTCTTTTTTTTTTAAGCAAGAGGGTAGAGTAGAACCTGACTTCTCACATCATATGTCATTTGGATGGGAATCTAGATTTTCTGTTTTCTTTTAACAAGGAAAATATACAATGAAAATGGAAATCAGATATATTTATAAGGGAAATCAGACCTTTTTACTGATGCTAATGTGGTAAACTCTGCTGCGGAGTTCCCAAAACCTTTATTTTGATATCTTTATGCTTTGAGAGGAAAAAAAAAGCAACAACACAATAGTTGCACAACTGAAACAACTTCAAGCAGAAATGGAACTATTCTAAAGATGTTTAAAGATCAAAAAAACTACAAGGTAAATGCAGTCAACCAGAGATGGACAGATGCTATTTGACAACCTAGCTAATTAACAGGATTTTAAGCAGCAATATTTTAGACAGGCTCTCAGGTATACAAAATTCCAATATGAATGTAGTAATTACTCAGGAACAGCAGGATATCTTTACTTTTCTTATTCTTTCTTTCTTTTTTTTTTTAGAGTTTGTTTCAGTAGTGGATAGAAATATTTTGAGTTCACTCTGAGGAAAACAGTCCTGTGAAATCCTAATGCACGAAATAAGTCAATCAGAGAAAAACAATTATCATATGATCGCTCTGATATGAGGAACTTGAGGGGCAGGGCAGGAGGTCATGGGGGGTAGGGAGGGAAAAATAATGAAACAAGATGGGATCGGGAAGGAGACAAACCATAAGAGACACTTAATCTCACAAAACAAACTGACAGTTGGTTACTGGGGTATGGGAGGGTAGGGATGGGGTGGATGGGTTATGGACATTGGGGAGGGTTTGTGCTATGGTGAGTGCTGTGAAAGGTGTAAGCCTGATGATTCATGGACCTGTACCCCTGGGGCAAATAATAAAATTTTTTTTAAAAAATCCTAATGCAGCCATAGAAGGCCTCACATGATGAAGAGGAAACATAGATTCTGTCATTCTTTTACTCTTATCATCAGTGAACATGGCTCATTCACTGGTCTCTGTGTTCTTTAATTAGCCCCAAAGCAGTTAATAATATTGTTAGTCATTTCTTTTACCAGCCACAATATCTTAAAATAATTCAGACCATGCATGCCCACATTCTCCACTATTTGACTACAGCAGTCATAACAAACATGTTGGAAAATGCAAGCAGGTACTAAAAGACCTTCAGCTAAAAGTTGTTTAGTAAGAGTTTTTCACTTATAAAGACTCTATTTCAGTTTGTCGAATGAGGAGATGTGAGTAGGTGCTTCTGGACTTCTTGGTGGCTGGGCTTGAGGATTTCCTTGAAAATGCTACTCTTTTCATAGTTGAGACTTTTGGTTGCATCGAGCAGTGTATCAGCATTAAATATGATGGCAGAGAAACTGAACATGACCCTAGAAAAAGCTGAAAGATGTATTCTGAATTAATTAGAAATACAAGATTGATTCTAAAATAAGCCATGTGGTGATGCACAGTCTCACTTCATCCACAAGTAATCAAAAAGAACGAAGTCTCTCATTTACAAACCAGATATTGGCCATAAATATGGAGAAGAAGCTTCATCAGAATGACAGGACAGTTGTTCTCAATTGGGCAACTCAGGACTTTGGCTCTACAGCATACCAAATGTGTTCCCCCTGAACTTGCATGTTGAAACCCGAATCCCAATGTTATGGCGTTTGGAGGTGGAACTTTCAGGAGGTGATTAGGTCTGAGGGTAGAGCCCTCATGAATGAGATTAGTGCCCTTACAAGAAGAAGCCAAAGAGCTAGCTCACTCTTTCTACCACGTGAGGATACAACAAGAAGTCAGCCATCTGGAGTCCTGAAGAAGACTCCAACCAGAACCTGACCATACTGGCATTGTGATCTTGGATTCCAGCCTCCAGTGCAGTGAAAAATGAAGTTCTGTTGTTTATAAGCCACCCTGTCTAAGGTACTCTGTTATAACAGCCTAAATTGACTGATAGCTCCTACTAAAGAATTATAAAAGAAATATTTAGAAATTCAATATCATAAGCCCATTATAAGAGTATGATATACATTTTAGAAGTAATGAAAACACCGTGTAGAAACGTGGGGACAGGGAAATAAGTCAGACCTGGATCTTATCCTCAAATCATCTGTGACCTAATAGAGAAAACATTAAAATAACTACAATACAAAATGGAAATTTAAAATGGCATAAAAGATGATAGAGTTAGGTTCTATAGGATTTCAGAAGAAGAGAAAATCCTTAAAGCTGGAGGAATCAATGGAAGAAATGGGCATTTGATCTGGACATTGAAGGATGGCAGGATTTGATATATGGAAGAGGGAGGAAAAGCAAAAAGAAAGCAAAGATACAGGGAAGACATGACTTTTGTACGTCACACCAGCTTTTTCCCTTGATTGGAAGACATGTAAAGAACATTAGCAGGGTGGGTGCCTGGGTGGCTCAGTGGGTTAAAGCCTCTGCCTTCGGCTCAGGTCATGATCTCAGGGTCCTGGGATCGAGGCCCGCATCAGGCTCTCTGCTCGGCAGGGAGCCTGCTTCCTCCTCTCTCTCTGCCTACTTGTAATCTTTCGCTGTCATATAAATAAATAAAATCTTAAAAAAAAAATAACATTAGCAGGGCACTAGTGCAAGAAGTGAAGCAGAACTCACTCACGAAGGTCCCAAAGCCGGGTCACAACATGGCACAAAGCGGCTGTCCTCCAGCTCCCCTTTGAGCCTTCTTTCCGACAGAATTCTTGCCAGAAAGTTCCCATTTATGGCTCCCCACTGAATGCCATGGCCTTATTTAAATCAGGCCCGACACCCAACACCTCTCTCCTTTCTTCCAGCCTTGACAGGATGCACGGCTACGCTACGAAGCAGCCTGAGCACCAAGTTCCCAGTCCTGCAGACCTTACAGAGAAACCTGTGGTATGGCAGGCTGCCAGACTCTGATCACTTAGCCAGGGGAGCCCGCCATGGGGGAGTTAATCGGACGTGCAGAATGAGCTGTGAGGCTCCCTCTCCAAAGACACTACGAGGGCGTCAGTGCTAAATTGTACCTGACATTTAATTCCAGCTTTGGGCAGTTCTGTGTGAAACTTGACTTCACTGAGACATTGATCAGCCCGCAGCTCTTCATGAGCTTTGACACAATCAATTTTCTCCAGTGGATTGGGCGATCATTAGCCGACTTACAGAGAGGCCTGGGTCACGCACAGCTTTCTACAGGCCTCGAAACTGCACGCCGGGAGGAAATGATGAAAAATTGCTGCTGCAAGTAACTGCCCCTTTCCCTGCAGAACATAACCAACAAGAGTATGAAGAGAAGACCCACCTTCAACCTCATCATCTCAGAAATCTGGGTCTTTAAGAGGGATAAGAAAATTATCCCGCTGATATAGGAAAGGGGACAAAGTTGGATAAGACTCTATTCACTTGAGGTATCCTTTACAACCATGCCTTACTGTCTCAAATGTTCTAAACTTATTCTCTTCATCTTTACTTATCTAGTACTGCCTAGAAATGACACAAAAAATATGGCACTAGTGTGGCTTCATATAACTTATTATGAGGCTTTGGTTAGTCAATCAGCAAACATGTATTGCATTTTTAGAAACAGATGGAAAGCAAAATAGGTTTTTAAGCCACTAATTCCCACCCTTATATGCAGAACTGCCCTGCAACAAGACAGTATGGATAACTTTCTATATTATATGATTCATAAGAGGCAAAATGCCTTGCTACTCCCAAAATATGAACCACACTTCGGAAAGCACCTCTACATTTGCTCCTAACTCTGTGCCCAGTGGTCAGCTAAATACTTGTCACATGGTCAGCACACATTAAAAAATCATTGAATGAATGAATAATTCAAATGTCATATCCTGATATTGGAGTATTTCCTGTAGTGAACATGTCACAAGTGTTTCTAGAAAGTTCCCACCAAAAATCCCATAAATAGGGTGCCTGAGTGGCTCAGTGGGTTAAAGCCTCTGCCTTCAGCTCACGTCATGATCTCAGGGTCCTGGGATCAAGGCCCACATTGGGCTCCCTTCTGAGCAGGGAGCCTGCTTCCTTCTCTCTCTTTGCCTGCCTCTCTGCCTACTTGTAATATCTCTCTCTCTTTCTCTCTCTCTCTCTCTCTCTCTACCTCTGTCAAATAAATAAATAAATATTTTTTAAAAAATCCCATAAATACTAGCTTATTTGCACACCTATATATGTTAGCACAGCATGGCATCTATTTAGTAAGCATATATTCATGAGTCACTAAACTTTGTTTATTCAGTCATTTTAGAATATGAAGTAAGATAGGCAAATTTTAAGATGAAGGAAAATCTGAGAGCAGTACTACATCTGTCTCTGGAGACAGGTACAATCTGAAGGAAGCCCACAGTCACCTGGATGCAACTTTCTTGGGGAATATGTATGCTAGCATCCCCATATGGGCAGCTGGGGCAGTTTATAATCACAAAGGTAGTTCCTACCCACTGCCCACAACTTGAAGGGCTCTTAATGAGAGTGTTCCCTAAGCATATCTCACATTCTTTCCCACCTGAATGCATAGATTCTTCTGCATCCTCATGAGGAGATGCAGCTTTCAGTCCTTTGAGGGAAGATGTGTGGGGCTTGAACTAAATGGGCTTTGAATTACCTCCTCAAGGAAACCTGGCACCATCTAAAACAGAATCAATCTGCCAGAAACTGGCAAATTGTACAAGACAGGCCAGACCGAGCAATAGCTGGTACTTGGGATTGAAGAAGGCCTGGTACATACCAGGGACTTAGGAGATATTTTAAAAAGTTTGCTGAGGGAGTTAATTTCATTTCATTGGGTATTTAAAAAATTTATTCTATTACTTGTAGAGCAGTATTTCTACAAGTGTTACTTGTAGAGCTCATATTTCTTAAAGCAGCATGTCGGAAGGGAAACGCTTTAGGTTTAGAATTAAAATACATGGATTTCAGTCCTGGCTCTGCCTACCTTGTCCTTAACTTCTCTGGCCTCAGTTGCCTCAGCTATAAAGTGGGTATGATTCATTTGCTGCCTTCCTTGCAGAGTTTTTAGAGGGATTAAACAAAACAACAAATATGAAAGTTCTGTGGTATTTGAAGCTTAAATGGTATTGTTGGTACATAATTTTACATATACTGATGAAAAATCCCAAATTACCATAATAAGCACACTGCTTAAAGATAAGGAGCACAGTAGCACTTCAGATAGAATTCTAATTTCAGCTATCCCAACCTCAGTATGAACTTGAAAAAGTCACTTAGCTTCTTCAAGAAGAAGACTTGAAAAAGTCCTCAAGCTTCAATGCCTCCATCTGTTAAAACTGGTAATACCTGTCCTATTTATCTCACAGATACTGGTGAAAGTCACTTCAGATGATAGATAGGAATACACTTTGAACAATAAAAATGTAAGGTATAATTTGTGCTTTCTTTAAAAAATGTGGAATCTTCCCTTGATATGGTCCAGTGAAAAAACCAATTTTCTTCATTGACATAAGTCTTCCCTGAATATGGATTCTGGCTCAGGGATTGTCTGCCTCTGAACACAGCTCTCCTGTTCATTAAGAAAGACTAGGAAGCATGATCATCAATATAGAAAACCTCATCTCTAGGTATTGATCAGGATTCATTCAAAATATTCAATGGGAGAAGATATTTGCAAATGATATTACAGATAAAGTGCTGGTATCCAAGATCTATAAAGAAATTCTCAAACTCAACACCCAAAAATCAAATAATCCTGTCAGGAATTGGGCAGAAGACATGAACACAGGCACTTCTCCAAAGAAGACATACAAATGGCCAACGGACACATGAAAAAATGCTCCACGTTCCATGCCATCAAGGAAATACAAATCAAAACCACAATGAGATACCACCTTATACCAGTCAGAATAGCTAAAATTAACAAGACAGGGAACAACAAATGTTGGTGAGAATGTGAAGAAAAGAGAACCTTCTTACACTGTTGGTGGGAATGCAAGTTGTTACAGCCACTCTGGAGAACAGCATGGAAGTTCCTTAAGACATTAAAAATAGAGCTACCCTGTGACCCAGCAATTTTACCACCAGGTATTTACTCCAAATATAAAGAAAGTGATTTGAAAGTGTAGTGATGCACCCCAATGTTCATAGCAGCAATGTCCACAATAGCCAACCTGCAGAAGGAGCTGAGATGTCCTTCAGTGAGTGAATAGACAAAGAAGATGTGGTTCATATATACAATGGAATATTACTTAGCCATCAGAAAGGATGAATATCTACTATTTACATCTACATGGATGGAACTGGAGGGGATTATGCTAAGTGAAAGAAGTCAATCAGAGAAACAAAATTATCATATGGTTTCACTCATATGTGGAACATAAGGAATTGTGCAGAGGACAATAGGGTAGGGGATGAAAACTGAATGGGAAGAAATCACCCACAAACCACATGAGACTTTTGACTCCAGGAAACAAACTGAGTTTTGTGGAAAGGAAAGGGGGTGGAGGGATGGGGTAACTGGGTGATGGGCATTAAAGAGGGCCCATGATATCATGAGCACTGGGTAATATGCTCAACTAATAAATCATTGAACATTATATCAAAAACTAAAACTAAACTAAAATAAAATAACTCACTATGGTGGAAATAAAGTAATAGCCTTGGCATCTGTGGTCATTCTCAGGTCACCATCCAAGTACAATGTCTCCCTGAGAAAGGAACAAGGTCACCAGTCATGGGCCACTGTATCCATCAGGGTTATTACCACCAGCAACTATATATAACGAACTCCCAACTCCCAATGGCTTGCCACAAATACGGCTTATTTCTTACTCATATCATAGTCCAATGCAGGTTGGGTGGCTCTCTTTTAAGCATAGCTCAGGGATCCAGGCTGTCTCCCTTTTGTGGCCCAGACATGGCTTAATGGTTAAATGTGAGGAAACAGAGTACAGACAAATATACCAGGTACTTGCCATGTCAGCCCTGAAGTGACAAGCATCACTTCTCACAATCCATAGGCAGTATAGTCACATGCCAACTAGCTGTAAAAGAGACTGGGCTAAAAACTCTGAAAAAGAGTGGTGTAGTCCTCTTCTTTATGGATATGAAAAAATAGGCCATATAAGAGAAAATGGCTTAGCCAAGGAGAGAGTGAGCGGCCAAGATGATGTAGAATCTTACTGCCCAATATGGAAGCCACTAGACACATGTTGTATTGAGCACTTGAAATGTGACTCAGTCTGAACTGAGATGTACCATAGTGTAAAATACACACTGAGTTTCAAAGACGTAGTGTAAAAAGAACAGAAAATATCTCAATTTTTTACTTTGACAACATGCTAAAATATTATATTTTATTATATTAGGTTAAATAAAATAAATTATCAAAATTAACTTGTTCATTTATTTTTTAATGTAGCTGCTAGAAATTTTAAAATACATTTGTGCCTCAGAATATACTTCTGTTGTACAGTGCTGATCTAGCAGATAGGCTTTTCACCTCTATGTTTTCCAGGCCACAATACTACTTTTATTTGCTTCATTAGTTTGTACACTTATTTGTTTGCTTGATTACTTTCTTAAGCACTAACACAGCCTACTCAGGAGCTCATCACTTTTGTCAATCTTAAAAGAAATTAAGTAAATTATTTAATCATTCTGCTTTACTAGAAATATGAAAATGCTCTTTTACATAGCAATAATTTTTCATGTGTCCCTCCAGTTTTCCCTAACTGAGATATAGGTGGCCTTAGAGCATAAGCTCCATGTTTTAATCTGCACCCACCACCAGCCCCAACAAGGTTTCTGGTAAGCCCAGTATCTGCTAACTCAGTAAGAACTGCTGTGAAGGACAGGACCCACCAAATGATGTAGCTGTCCATCTGTCCTCAGGAATACCTGTCCTCATGATTTGGGGATTTTGTTGTTATTCAAACAAACACACAAAACACAGTTGTGGGTCCACCTATTTGGTCTTCTTTCCAGTCACAACCTGCTTTTTATATCACCTTTTTATCAAGTACCTCTTTGCAAGGAATTAAAATAGGAAAGAGCTCATGGGACTCAGAATCAGTGTCTTTTATTATGCTGTGAAATCAGGGGGAAATCTAAAGGGGAAAGTTACCCTAGATAGAAGGAGAGGAGAAAAGCAAAAGAAAATGCAATCTTACTACTGTTGTCAAGCTTGCATCTTTTTTCTTGGTTTCTTACACTCTTTTATTCTGGCTCCACCGTCCCATCTTATTTTGTTCTAAAAAAATTGTCATTATGGGTTGGGTAATAGAAAGGAAGTGCATCTATTGATGGAGCCAAAATCAGAAGCTATCTAGTGTGCAAAGACAGATCACTTGCCTGCTCTTGCCAATAGGACAGAGTCTTTCAATCAGACAGAATCTGATTGGCAACTGAATGTAAAAGTCAAAATGCTGTGCAGCATAAGGTGGGGGAAGAAACTGAACCCATACAGCCAGACCTGCAACATCACTATCCTGTGATATAGTCAAAAGTGTTCCATGCAGATGTGAATTCGGAGAAAGTGAAAAAGCCATCATCTTAGAGAGATTACTTCTGTACACAGTGTCCTGAGAACTCAAGCCCAGTTAGAAATACCTGGTCAGTGATTTGTCTTTTTACTTTTATTAATTTCCATCTCATTGATCCTTGTTGTAATCCCTTAATAGGAACTTCTCTGTGGTAAGGTCATGGATTAGAGGTTTAGTTTCCACCAAGGAGTATAAATGTCATTAGTAAACTCTTCTAAGTTTCTGCCTTGTAACTGTCTTTTGAATGTCATTGTCAACTATTGTTGAATATCTCTTTTACTTTTCAGTACCTTCAAATAATAATATTTCTCTTAAGACATATGTCCTGAAGCTTGCAAAGGAACTCAGGGTGTATTGCCTGGGTAGGCATTTTCCTCTCTTAAAATTTGTTCAGTGGAAAAAAAAATTTGTTCAGTGGAAACATAAATGTTTTTCAGTTAATAACCACTTCTGCCCTTGACCAAGAAATGAGGAGCAGAGGTGAAGCTGGACATAGAACCAGTCTCAACTCAGCCTTTATTCCTAATCATAAAGATTCTATATTCTAAGAACAAACCTAAATCCTGCCCCCCACCTCTCCTCCCAAAACCCAGCAGAAGAGCTCCTTCCCAGTTTGTCAAAAAAAAAAAAAAAACAGGCCATAAAAACAACACCTGTCACCTGGGCCCCTCACCCCTACCCCCTAACTTCTGCATGCCACCTTGGGTGATAATCAACCACATTTTGTCCCCAACTCCAAGGGCTCCAGCATACCTGGACATTCCATCACATCACTCCCAAGTACATCTATTTTCAGGGGCATTAGTGTCTCACTTTAACTTAAAGTATTTTATCCCTCCCTTACTCTGAATAAAAGCAAGGAAGGGTAGAAGAGGGGATGGAAGGAGAGAAGGTGGGGTTCTTACAAGAAACATGTTATATTGGGGTGTGACTGGCTCAAAGAAGGAATAGGAAGGAAGGGGGAAGAATTGGTAATGAACCCCAGCAAGCCAATTTGCTGAATTATCAGACAAGGTCATGAGAAAGTCTCGATTTTACAGAAAGTATGAAGAAAATAGTTTAAATCCACCTTTTAGGACACTATTGGGAATTCAACTCTCTTGTCCCCTGTATTCATATTCTAGTACTGGGTAACAAATTACTTTAAAAATTAGAGGCTTGAAGCAACAAGCATTTACTATCTCACAGTTTTATTGGGTCATAAATCCAGGCCTGTCTTAGATGGGTACATCTGGCTCAAACTTTCTCATGAAGCTGCAGTCACAGGCCAGGGCTGTGGTCTCATCTGCAGGTTTGGCTGTAGAGGATCCACTTCCAAACTCATTCATATGATTGGTGGAAGGACTCAATCCCTCACACCAAGAATTCTGTTAGGACAAATGTCTGCTGACTCAGTGAGAATCCCTGGGCAGGAGGGGACTCAGCAAATGCCAAGGCTATCCACCTGTCCTCAGGAAAACCTGGCCTCATGGTTTGGGGAGTTTGTTATTATTTAAACGGAAAAACAATTAGTGGTCCAACTACTCAGTCTTCTTTCCAGTCCCAACCCACTTCTTACATGATCTTTATATTAAGGTTTCTTCACAAGGATGCCTCATAACATGACAGCTGACTTTTTCCAGGATGAGCAATCTGAAAGATAGCAAGAGTATTCCCAAAATGGAATCCACAGTCTTTTTTTTTTCCTTCTTCTCCTTTATTTCCCCCATCTCTCCATTGACCTCCCCTTGGGTAACTATCAGTTTTTTCTAGATAGTTAAGAGTCTGTTTCTTGGTTTGTCTCTCTGTGTTTTTTTTTCTTTGCTCATTAGTTTTGTTTCTTAAATTCCACATATGAGTGAAATCATGTGGTATTTGTCTTTCTCTGACTTTATTTCACTTAGCATAATACTCTCTAGATACATCCACATCCTTGTATATGGCAAAATTCCGTTCTTTTTTATGGCCAAACAATATTCCATTATGTATAGATACTACTTCTTCTTTATCCATTCATCTATCAGAGGACACCTGGGCTGCTTCCATAATTTAACTATTGTAAATAAGGCTACAATAAACAGGGTTGCAAGTATCCCTTTGAATTAGTGTTTTTGTAGTTTGGGGGTAAATACCCACTAGTGTGATTACTGGATCATAGGATAGTTCTATTTTTAAGTTTTAGAGAAAACTCCATACTGCTTTTCACAGTGGCTGCACCATTGCACATCAGTCACGGTGAGTTCAGGCTCTTAATCTGTATTAAGTACAGTTTATGGGAAGAAGTAGTCTTATAAATCAGAGCTGCCTGGTAGAATATCATGGACATCAACGAAAGCTTTTACCTAGTAAAATACCAATCCTGCTGCTTGATGGAATAGAGCTTAAATTCCTCTAGAAACAGGCAAAATGTTGTCATATATTTAGAGGAAAATCTTAAAGTGCATATACCCCAGGGAAAGGTAACATACTGGTCTAAATTTGCATCAAGGTGTGAATGATTGGTGACAGATTTTTTCCTGAGAAGAAACTGTCATAGAGGTTGGGCACAAATAGAAATGGAAAGACTCTACAAAAAAATATGGGAGAGGCTTCCAGGGAAGTGGAAGTCAAGTCACTGACATCACCATTTTTCCAGGACCCACACTTATCCTACTGAAGTTCAAAGAGAGAGTTACAGAAAGTAAGATATAGTAGCCAAAGAACAGTAATGGGTCCTAAAATAAAGTGCAGTTAGGAACTAGCAGTTGAAAGAGATGTACATTTTTAGGGACTATGTTATTTTTGCATTTTGATGAGTGGTCTCCCCATGTATACTGCTCTGCTGTGTTAAAACTTTAATAGCTCTTATGAAAGGCAGCATCAATAGGACAGAGATAGAGAAGATGGCATGGAGTTCTGTGGAGATGCATTTGTAAAACCACACTTGGACCAAAAATAAATTACTGCTACCATGCTTCTAGTTCCTTGATACCACCTGGAAGTGTCCCAAATGGGCAGAAAAAAAAAATACCAACTTTGTCCTGTATTCCCACAAATGGCTAAAATCTGGCTGTTTAAAGAGTGTTTTTTAGGTCAAGTCCCATGACAGTGAGCTTCAAGAAGCATGGAGGGGTGTCTGAATGTTTCCAAGGTTCTGCAATTTGGTTGTATTGCTCAAGATCACTCCCAAATACCTAAAAAATATTCCAAGGAAATAACCCCTACTTGAATTAATTATGACTTAAGATATATAGCTCACAGGCTATAATTTTATAAAATGTGGATATTGTAATACTTAATTCCTTTGCCATGTCTCCCTTTTCCCTGCCAGAAGCAACTATGCTACCACATTCTCTTTGCCTAGAAAAAACTGCTTCCATCTCTTTTCTCTTTGTTAGCCATGGCTACGAGATATCATTTTTGTCATTACCAGTGAGTGTTCTTGTGGGCCATTTTGCTCACATACTACACCATGCAACCAAATGTTTTATATTTGGGTTTTAGAGGAAAATTCATTTATAGAGTTAGGAATTATACACACACACAAAGAAAAAGAAAATTTCTTAATTAGAAAATTTCTTAATTAGATAAGAGTGTTTTCCTCATTGGAGCCCTTCACAAAGGAGACACTACTTGCGAAATATTTGTCTCTGGCAAAAGACTACAGAATGCAAAACTTGATGTGGGAACAAAAGAATTTAAAGCGGTGTCCCTTTACCTTTTTCTTCAACTAGACTTCAAAGGACAATGTATTGCTCACTGTTGTTTTGGTAAGTAATGAAACACCTAACATATGACAAATACTTAACAAATATTAACAAAATGAATAAAGGTGGATAAATAAAAAATAAAACTATGGGTTAATGCAATGTAATGACTCTGGCCCTTAACTGTGACCTGCTACTCCGCCCAGTCTATGAAAAACCTACTTTCCAAACTCTAAAATCTAGGTCTATACCCAAGATTCATCTAGATTCCAAGCACTTTTTCCCATATCTTTCCTAACTGGCCCTGATTTCTATTCAGACATCTCCCTTCTCTCTTCCCAACTTCCTTCTAGTCCCTACTGCTTCCACAGATAAGATAGACATTTTTCTATCTCCAAATGTAGAGCAAATTTAAAACATGTCCAAGAGAAGAATAGAACCTAGGAAAAAAATACCTTCTTGCCTTACTGTGCCCCCACTGAAGCCCTGATTTCAGTCATTCATACATTCATGTATTAGTTCATTCATTCTTTCAACAAATAATTGAACAACTTCTGTGCTATTATCCATATTGATGCAAAGACACATCCACTATAGAACCTCCAGGAGTTACAATTCAGTAATCAAAATTTGGCAAGAAAGAATTTATTCCTAGTGCTGAAGTGCCAAGTTACTCCAGTGCTGAATCTCATTTTCAATGATGATGATTATAGGGGAATGAACATTACTGTTTTTACTATGTGCCAGGCACTGTATTGGACATTTTCCATATGTCATAAAGAATCATTACTATGGAGCATGGACAATGTCCTTAGATATTTTTATTACATTGGGTCTGCATGTCCAAGAGAGTCCTCTAGCTCCCCACACTTTCAAAGTCCCCTAGCTGTTGTGAAGCCAACAACTGAGTCACAGCTAATAGAAACAACTATAACTATCAAGTCATAGATCTTGCCTATGTTTGCAGAATTGTGGCCCCACCAGAGAAAACATTGGTTTCGTATTATTTAATGTTAGAAAATTAGACCAGCATTATTCCCAGGCTTTACAAGAAATCTGACTTCAAGTTAGTCACAAGGGATGACTGAATATCTGAGAATGAGAAGTTATGAAATCAAGAATAAACTCACTGGGATAAGTCTTTGACTTCATTAAACCTTGACCGAATAGTATATCCATATCTCTTTTTCTTTTCTTTTTTGAGCCTCTGTCTTTCTTCTCCCCCTGCCTTCAGCCCCCCATTTCCCCATCTCTGAATGTGAATGGTTGTTTTCATCCTTCTTGGACTTGGGCACATTGAACACAGCTTACCATCCAAAATGCTTGTAGGTTTGGAGACCTCCTTCTGAGCGTCAGGAACGTCGAGGTGGCTTGCCAGGTGTGTGAGTCCTCAGTGTGTGCCAAACTAATGTGCCAAGTCATTTGGGAAAGAATATAAGATTTTCCAGTGTCCAGATGAACCAATGAAATATGTTTTAAATTCCTGAAGTATAAATTGACTGTATTTTGTGAAAAGATTCTCTGTTATAACTGAAATCTGGCAGAAGGGGGAGCAACCTGAGGGGACTTTCTCCTCTCTGACTTGAAAACCCTGGGGAAATGAGGTTTTCACCTTTGAGCAGGTCTGGTTGCCAATGAATTCAGTATGATTGGACTTCACATTTTAAATTCCATGAAATTTCCTTTAAAAAGAAAACTCTTGAAATTTGACCTTTTATAGTCATAAAATTCCACACCATTTAGCACATTTACCAGCACCTGAAATGATGAGTGAACATCTTGATTCAGTTTAGCATAATAAGAATCTGATAAAAATAAGACCCTTAGGGGCATCTCTGAGGTTTTATAATTAGCTTAAGCTGTCATCAACACATTATCTCTGTTGTCTTCTTGATTAATTATGATTGTTACAGCCAAATTCACTATGGGTAAAATGGTAAAAATAAAAGTATCTACCAAGTATTCCTTTTAAACAGATGAACAGAGCTGAAAAGGACACATAAAGTCTAAATGCTAAATGTAAGAGGCAGATATGGTTTAGTTTGAAATTAGAGCCCCTCTAAAATGGTACTATTTCACAAAATCTTCTATTCACCACCTTTCCTTCCAAAAGCACAGAAAGGAAATCAGAAAATAAGGATAGAAGAGTGACATGTCAGAAGGTTATATAATTATACAGATGTTTATCTACACTAAATAAAATCGTGCCCCATGTCAGGCTTCCTGCTCAGTGGGGAGTCTGCTTCTCTCTCTCTCCCTCCCCACCACACTTCTGCATGCATGCTCTCTCTCTCAAATAAAAGAGTAAAATCTTTAAAATTTACCAAGTCTTCAAATGAATAAAATTATAATTTCCCCATTATTTCAGAACTTCAAACTATTCCTGTCTTGTTTTTATTCTAATCAAGACCTGATAAACAAATACTTACAAAATCACAAGACAGGTTTATTATAGGGGACTAAGGAACTAAGAAAATTCTCCAGGTAATTCACTGTAAATTACTATCATCAATATGTTCTAGATCCCAAACTCCTATCCTACTAAAGAACATATTATATTTGGATGACAACAAAGATCACCTTCTAGCTCATTATGCCTGAACAGATCACAAATACAGAGGACTTCTGTCTTCCTTTTTTTCTTCATATGCATGTAAAATACTACAAAGATGTTTATCCAAATATTTCTAACAATTAACTTCAGATGGTGGGATAAAGAGTTATTTGTTTTTAATATTTTCAAATTTTTTTACTAGAATAATGTATCACTTTCAATTAAAGGAACATCATGGAAAAAAGACAAAGAGAGAATAGACCCCCAAATATGTGAAATTTGAGGAAAGATCCCAGGTCTCAGAGTTCCCATTTAATTGGATATTGTCCATCTATATGTATGAGGCTCAATTTCCTGGAGTTCATCTACAACACTTTGTCTTCACACATGTTGAAGGACTCCCAAGCCTTTCTATCCAGAACCCTAAACTCTTTCCATCACTTCTCACCAAACAGCCCTCCTCTATGTATGACTGCATGAAATCTGCTTCTGAATTGCTTCTGGACCAACATACTTCCTGAGTGAAGGTGATTGTAAGTAGCTAGAACAACTTACACCTTCCTGCAAACGTATGCCACAAGGCCCTAAATGCATGACCTTGACTATTTGATTCAACTCTTACTGATTGGGAAATACTAGTTTAGAAGGCTAGGCAGATGCCAATCTGGCAAAAACATATTCCAGCTCTGTTTCTTGAAACCATATAGGGAATAGGATACAGAATTCTTCTTCATTCTCTGTGTTCAAGTGCTGGGAAGCCTCTCAGGATTTTCCACCTCTAATATAGATATATGTAGTGGACAGTGAAATGATTCTGATTCTAATAATGAGAGCTTCCATTTGATCACAGTGAAAATTTTAAAGTGCTTTGAGATCTTCTAGGAGGGAAATATGTGGCTACTAATAGCCCCTAGGTTTTTTAATATTTTATTTAAATTCAATTTATTTATTAGTTTCAGGGGTAGAATTTAGTGATATATCAGTTGCATATAATACCCAGTGCTCATTATATCAAGTGGCCTCCTTCATACCCATCACCCAGTTACCGCATTCCCTCACCCACCTCCCCTCCAGCAACCCTCAGTTTATTTCCTAGAGCTAAGAGTGTCTTATGGTTTGCCTCCCTCTGTTTTTAGCTTATTTTATTTTCCCTTCCCTTTTCCATTCATCTGTTTTGTTTCTTAAATTCCATATGAATGATATCATATGGTATTTGTCTTTCTCTGATTTATTTCACTTAGTACAATATAGTCTAATTTGTCATTGCAAATGGCAAGATTTCATTCTTTTCGATGGCTGAGTAATATGTATATATTATATACATATAATATATCTCACTTCTTTATATATGTATTATATATAATATATATCTTGCTTCTTTAACCATCTGTTGATGGATATCTGGGCTTTTTCCATATTTTGGCTATTGTAGACATTTCTGCTATAAACATTGGGGTGCATGTGCCCCTTTGAATCACTATTTTTGTAGCTCCTAATTAAAAGAGATAGGCTTTTTTAGATTTGAAACTTAAACATTCTCCTTAATGGCCATACCTACTACCTAAATGAGATGGAGAGAAGGAAAACAAAAGGAACAGATGCAGCAAAGCGCTGGATTTCAAAAAGACATGTTCTGTTGACTGAAGTTTTTAACTTTTTAATCAATTTACTTTGACGTTGCCTAGATATATCTATTGTGGTAGAAAGTGGAAATTAACTTTCTCTGAAGCTGGCTAAGGTCTCTTAGGACACGATAAAGCAATGTAGGTGATAAAGCAGTGTTGCTACAGGGGAACCAAAGGGTAAATAATATTTATAGGGAGAACTCTTGGAAATAAAATTATCTTCCCTTTGTTTGTATCCACGCTGGGCATCATGGAACAGATAAGAATAGGTGAGACAGCTCTCCATAATGCCTTCAATTTTTGTCCAATACACCCACTATGACTTTCAAAATATCTCAGAATACTGACATATCTTAGAAATTACTATGGACATTAGTCAATAAGCCTATGAAAACTAAAACTAACTTTCAAATTTAGATGCCATAAAAGGTGCATCTTAGTCTGACTCAAGTATTCGGGTCATTAAGCCTGCGGACCACAGCAGGATAAAAAACCTGCTGGTTATCATATACTGTGAGAAAAATCCCAATAAAATGTAGAGTGCTAGCTTTGGTGTGACCCAAATAAGATGTTTAGATTTCATTAAACATCAGAAGAAAATCTCCAACTCAGAATAGTAGCATCAAATGTTATATTATAAAAAATATAAATGCTACCTGACTCCCATCTCCAGGCTACCTGGCAGCCTCTCAAGATAATACTACAAGAATAATAGATCTAAGGGAGGGCATACAGAATGAAAAACCTAAAAAACAGAAGTCTATGTTGGACGTTATCTTGCTTATGACCTCACATGGTCGCCTCACTTTAATCAGACAGACCTAAGTGTTCATGTAGAGACAAAATGTTTATACACACAGGGTGAGTATTCTACCTCTAATGCATGATTCAGGGATAAAAAATGGCCCTCTAGTTTTGATTAGGTGGACATCCATCCCTGCATTTAAAAGGAATAACCCAACTCAACACCTGGAAGGGTAAAAGTACCTGTGTATGATTGTTCAGGGTTGGAATAAATATCAACCTTTTATTTTTTAAAAAAATATTTTATCATAAGACTAACTCCTGCCATTTTTCCCTTAAGAAAATCTCTTCCCAAGGGTTCCAGCTTCAAGTAGTTATTAGATCATAAAGACACATGTTAGGGGTGCCTGGGTGGCTCAGTGGGTTAAAGCCTCTGCCTTCAGCTCAGGTCATGATCTCAGGGTCCTGGGATTGAGTCCCGCATTGGGCTCCACACTCAGCAGGGAGCCTGGTCCTCCTCTCTCTCTGCCTACCTCTCAGCCTATTTGTGATCTCTCTCTGCATCAAAAAAAGTAAATAAAATCTTTTTAAAAAAAAAGACACATGTTAGTAGAAATAGCTACTCTTTTTCCATAAAGGAAGCTCAGACAGGAAAAAAGACCTCTCTGGAAGTTGTAAAATCTCCAGATGAGACCCACACTTCTGCAAATATTATTTGAATTACTAGAAATTTTATTCAAAGAAAAATGCTTTAGAATTTTATTCATAGAATTTCCCCCAGATTTTTTTTCAACTGAAAGCTGTCTCTCCGTGGTAAAAAGAGAGGATCCAAGAGTAAGAGCAATTAGGATTAATTCTACCTCCAGATGGGTTTTTGGTCTACACTGCTAGGTGGGCCATCAACATTGCTCATATTCCTGTATAAATTACATCAGTTTCCACTAGATAGATGTAAACCACATTTAGGTGAAAATTAAATCATTTACAGAAAGCTCTGAGCAAAACACTAAATGAATAACCTTTTACTTCTGATACCACAGCCAGAGGACATCTGAAAGGATTGTACCATAAGGAAAGAGTTCCTAATTATTAACACAGAGCATTCCAGACAACACTTAGCCAGGCATGTGTATAAAACCCTCCCACTCCTATAGAAAATAACATTTGAACTAACAAAACAGTTCCACATTGAAGGAAAACCCCTTGCCCGTATTTCTGAATATGTGTAAATTAGTACAGCAACTAGTAGGAAAATAAATAACTAGAGCATGAAAGTACTATTCATGAAATTCATGATGTTTTGATATAAAACTCTACCTTTGAAAACTGATCTTTGCACAATCTTGAAGAAAAGAAGGATTTTTAAATGACTTTGATTAGTACTTCAGCTATAGCACAAAAACTAGGCTCACGTAGGGCAGAGATCAACATGAACTAGAATAAAGCATGAAAGCACACCATAAGATTATGTGAAATCAGCATGTGAATGTGGGAACCTAGTATACAGCCCACACTACCCACCTCTGGTTAGAAAGATCAAAGACAGTTCTGTGCGGGTGAATTGAATTATTAATACCAATGTCACACAGCAGTAACTGTGTTATTTACAATTAACCAGTGTGCATTTATTCTAAATGAGTGACACCAACTTCTTCTTAATTACTCAAGTCAAATGAAGTCATGTTGGACTTGTTCCTGACCTGCTCCCATGATATCCAGATAATCACAGACTCTCACAGGTTCTCCCTTTACTGCCACTCACGTTGTCCTTCCTCTCCTTCCCTCATGCAGGTTTTTCTTCAGTCAGTATCTGAATTACCAACACTACTCCGTTTCTTCCTGGTTTTGAATACCACTGAGGCCAAGTCTTCCTGAAATTCTTCTTTTGATGCTGTAGTTTCACCGTTTGAAAACAAATAGCAGCTCTCTGGTAAACACTCCTTTCCAGACACTTTATAATCAGTCTCACCCAGTTTATCTGACTGTACTTCTCACTAGCCCCAACATTTCTTCCATTGGTCACAAATCACATGACCTATTTCTTTTTGGTGGCTTCTTTGTTGACTTTGGTCTCGATTGCCTTTCCAAATTCAGTTTCTCAACCACACGGCAAATTTTATAAATTTAATTCAGTTCATTTCTATGTAAATAGGTGTATTCATTCAACTTGGTAAGGAAGGTATTCCAGATAAAAAAGCAACAGTGCTCAGAGTGGGAGAAGAGAACTGTTGAGCCGCTCCAACATGAAGCATAAGGTGACAAGATACGAGACTAAAAAATAAGTCAGATCATAGTGATCACTGAAGTACAAGAACAGAAATCCCTGTCAAACAAGTTATGTAAAGACTGTTTTAATCTTTTCATCATTTAATTCTTTGCTTTTAACTTTACAATTATATATATGAATTCTGTATTATGAATATATATTTTTTACATAAATGCATAAATGTGATTATCATGCACACTGGCTATTTTTTTAAAGTTTATTTGTTTGTTCGTTTAAATAAACTCTACCCAATGTGGGGCTTGAACTCATGGCTCCAAGACCAAGGGTAGCATGTTCTTCCTGCTAAGCCGTACTGGCTATTTTTAAGGGGTCTTCTTCTTCTTCCTTTCTTCCTTTCTCCTTTCTCTCTCTCTCTCTCTCTCTCTCTCTCTCCCTTTTTCCCTCCCTCCCTTTTCTTCACCCTTCTCTACCCATCTGCATCCAGATTATCTTCACTCACACTAAAGAAGCCCAAGTTTATCACCACTGTGTATTCTTTCTTCCTAACTTCCTGTAAAGTATAAGGCATATATGGATATGTGCATATATGTGCACACACAAGGACTTTTGATTTTTTCACAAAATGGGATCATACTATATACATTTTCTTTCTCACACAACAATTCTTTATGAAAAACGTTCAATTGATATACTTTTAATTCATTCTTTTTTTAAATGTATTATATAACATATCAGTATATGAATATACAACTTAGTTAATCATACCATAAGGATGGTTATTTGTTTTGTTTCCATATTTGGTCATGCTAACATAAATATAATAAATATCCTTTATTTTGATGAGGTAGATTCCTGGAACTAAAATTGCTAAAGGATTTTATCTTTATTTTAATTTCTGATAAAGTCATAATGCTTCCACTAGAAAAGACTATCATTTTCTATGCATCTCTTTCAGCAGTTATTGCTAGAGCTCTTTTAAATTTTTGCCTATTTGATGGTCTCCTTTTAATATCTCATCATTAGTTGAATTTGTATTTTTCTAACTACTAGTGTATTTTAACATTGTTGTAATATTTTTAGCCATTGGATTTACTCTTCATTATTAGAATTTTTAATTGCAAAAAGTAAAAGCATACAAAAAGTAAAAAAAAAATTAATATTGCAGACACCAAAATACACACTCTCCACTTAATACATTAACATCTGGCCTGATTTGCTTCCAATTTTTTTAAATAAATAAAATGTTGTAACTATGTTTGATGAATTTCCCTCCCGCTTCACTACATGTCATTCTGTTCCCTTCCTTCTAGGAAATAACCAATAATCTAGAGTTGGTGTGTGCTCTTTTTCTCAATGTTTTTATACTTTTATCACAAATACAGTGATTTGGGTTTCCATTTTTTAATTTCTCTACTGGTATAGACGTTACACATTTTATCACTATTCTTTTCGGGGGTACCTTCCATTTTTAATATGTATATATAACATAAAGTCTAAAGTTAATATCTGTGTCCTTCAGAAAAACACAGGACCCTAAGTGCCTTAACTGTGATACCTAACTCTCATATTGTGCAAGTTTTTTTTCTTTTTTTTAAAGATTTTATTTATTTATTTGACAGAGAGAGAGATCACAAGTAGGCAGAGAGGCAGGCAGAGGGAGAGAGGGAAGCAGGCTCCCTGCTGAGCAGAGAGCCCGATGTGGGACTTGATCCCAGGACCCCGAGATCATGACCTGAGCCAAAGGCAGAGGCTTTAACCCACTGAGTCACCCAGGAGCCCCTGTGCCAGTTTTTTAAATCTACATGTTTACTAATTCATTTGCCNTTTTATTTATTCATTTGACACAGAGAGAGAGATTACAAGTAGGCGGAGAGGCAGGCAGAGAGAGAGGAGGAGGCAGGCTCCCTGCGGAGCAGAGAGCCCGATGCGGGCCTCGATCCCAGGACCCTGGGATCATGACCTGAGCCGAAGGCAGCGGCTTTAACCCACTGAGCCACCCAGGCGCCCTGTGCCAGTTTTTTAAATCTACATGTTTACTAATTCATTTGCCTTATGTTCTTTTTATTATTATTATGTTATGTTAGTCACCATACAGTACATCATTAGTCTTTGATGTAGTGTTCCATGTTTCATTGTTTCCGTATAACACCCAGTGCTCCATGCAACGCATGCCCTCCTTAATACCCATCACCAGGCTCACCCATCCCCCCTACCCCCTTCTGCTCTGAAACTCTCAGTTTTTTTCCTGGAGTCCATACTCTCTCATGGTTCATCTCCCCCTCTGATTTCCCTCCCTTCAGTTTTCCCTCCCTTCTCCTAATATCCTCCATGCTATTCCTTATGTTCCACAAATCAGTGAAACCATATGATAATTGTCTTTCTCTGTTTGACTCATTTCACTTAGCATAATCCCCTCCAGTTCCATCCATGTCAATGCAAATGGTGGGTACTCATCCTTTCTGATGGCTGAGTAATATTCCATTGTACATATGGACCTTATGTTCTCCTTACAGCTTTCCCTTCCTCCAAGTTTCTTCTTTCCAAAAAACAGTCTTCTATGAATGGTCAATCCTCACTCTTGAATAAGACTTTAGAATTCTAGGCTGAAACAATTTCTGGGTTTTTTTCCCTAGCTCTTTAAGGGTTTTAATCTATTAACCTCTTTATCCGATTTTTCTTTTAGATAACTTTCTCAGTCTCTGGTTACAATTAGCCATTTCTTTTATTCTTTGTAATATGGTTTTACTGTACCTAAAACTTGTAAGGCATGAACATATTTTTCTGGGTCTTGCTCTGGTCTCATTGCACTTCTTCAAACAGGCGTTCAATATGGAATTTTTATTCTGAAAAAAAATGTTAGCTATTATTTGTCTTTGAATAAAGATAAATTTTCCTAATCTCTCCCTTTTCTCTCTTTTTAACTCCTATTAGATATATATTATCTTTTTAATTTCAACCATCATGTTTCTTAATCTCCTGTTCATATTTTCTATCCTTTCATATACCTGTGTGATCTCCTCATCTCTACTCTTCCAGATACTACCCTTACACAGGGGTTTGCATTTCAGCTATTCCCTTTCATGGGTCTATAGCTTTGTCTCATATAGCCTGAAATGTACCAACATTACAGCTTCCCATTTCTTGGGCCTATTTCTGAGTCTGATAGTCCTCTGTACTTCCAGTAAGTCATTCATGTCAATTTATACAAGGTAGAGATGCTCAGAGAGGATAAGCCAGGATGGCGACAGGCCTAAAAATCAAGTCCAGTGGAGGGTTTTGTGGGGGTTTTTGTTTGTTTGTTGGGTTGATTTTGGTCTGGTAACATCTTTATTTCATTCCCACTCTTGAATTGTAATATTTTCACTGGGTAAAAAATTCTGGGTTTACATTTTTTCCTCCTCAGAAATTTGAGGAGTTTAACATGAAGAGAAGACTAAATGTGGATAATAATACCTTCAAATATCTGAAGAGTCTTCCTGTAGAATAATTACACTTTCCAGGTCATCTTGCAATAGGACTAAGAATACTAGATGCTTGCAAAAAGGAAAAGGCTTCCATTTCACATAGGGAAGACTCTTCCAACACTGTCAGAGCTGTCAGAGATGCCGTGAACATGTTCAAGAGGTACCAAGACCAAGATCCCCATCATTGGAGAGATTTTCATGTATAAAGAGGACAATTAAAACAGACAAACATTTTACAGGGATGTTTTAGAGGGCACTGAAACATCATATGATTGTTGAAATGATTGTGCTTTGAGGTTTCTCTCAGAACTGAAAACCTCTAATCCTTTTACATAACCTAGATATAATTCCATAGTATTTCCTAGGTGCCAACTGTTGTTCAATGTTTATTGATTAGGTGATGATCAGACTCCCAAATCTTAGTGTCTTATAACACCAAACATTCATTTCTTTGCTCACATTACACAAGGGCTGCACCTTGGCTGTGGCTCTGTGAGGCTAGGCCGAGAACAGCTCAACTTAGGAAACTCCATGTGTCTTTTCATGCTAGGACCCAGGCTGAAGGACCAGCCACTAACTGGGACACATTATGCTCAAAGTAGAGGACAGAAGCTCAGAGAGGGTGGAGGTAGCAGGGCCAAACCACAGAAGCACATTTAAACCTTTGTTCGGATATGGCTTGTGTTATCCACTTATATTCCATTGGCCAAAGTAAGCCATATGGGCAATCACAAAGACAATGGAAGTGGAAACAAAACACCTCTTACAAGAAATCTTAACAGGGGAAGAAAGAATCAATGGTATGTTGGACCCAGCTCATACTGGCTTGTAATAGCCAATTTTTTAATTTCAGGAATTTGTCCAACTGGTTGTTAAACCATCAGTATCTTGAAATCAGCCATGGTGGAAATATTTACAGCATGGATATTGGAAAATGCTACAAATCAGACTTTTCTTCCCACCCAGGAGCCAGTTGTTGAACATTTACCAGCACACCACTAGCAGCAACCAATAGTTGTAAATAAATAGAATGGTCTACCATTGTTTCCTTAGCAACCAGGGCCTCTAGGAGCCCAACAGTAGCAGTGGATGTATAACATCCAAAAAAAATCCTTCAAGGTTTGTCTCTTCACTCTACCAAGAGGTCATAGCACTGGTTTTCTTAGCTAACAAGAAAGAATCAGTGTCATTAGGCCCTCTTGAATCACCTTCTGGCACAGCAAGTTGAAGCAAAACCAAGAAGGTAAAAACCCATTCACCCTCCCCTATCTTTAATGGTCTCAGTTTTGGGTCTTCTGTTTCCTTGGCAACACACCTGACACTAAAACTACTTCCAGTTCCCACTTTCCTCAGCTACTTTGAGTGTTCCCAGTAAAATACTTCCATGCTTTTCTGCTCTCTTGGCACACTCTATTGCTGTCACCCCACATGAGCTCTTGGGATGGTTTCCAGGCTGGGCCCCCCACTTTAGCACACAGTCCCTTCGTTAAACTGGCCTCTAATTGAGTCCAACAATTCCTTTCCTGCAGTGTGGGCTGGATAGTGCTAAGTGCTGTCACTTAAGGAACCCCAGGTGCAAAGGCTTGGCCTTCTCCAACCCCATACTGTCATCTGTCCACCTCCCACAATCACCAATTGACCTACACTGTCAAGATTTCCTAATCCATTGCCTGAAGTCAGGGGTATTTGTGGGTTCCCCTTGGAAACTATCCCATCCTAAGGATGATGAAAGGATTAAGGAGAGACCAACTTGAAACGATACCAATAGGTTTCGGCAGAACTGCCTCCGGAAAACACCAAGGCTGTGTTTCTGCACAAAATCCGTGGCCATTCACCTCTTTGTTTTTTTTCTTATTGCTCCCAATTTCCCTCTCTTGGCCTCCACACCCCTGCCCCACCTCCACAGCTCCAGAGGACTGGTTCCAATTGCAAGGCCATTCCTGCAACAATCTCTGGCAACTGGAGTGAAAGGTGCCGACAAAGAGGCCCTCTCCACAGCTCCCTTTTCACAAGAAGCATGTATCCAATTAAAGGATTTTAATTAAAATGCTTTCTGTAGCATCCTGTTTCTACTCACTGTTATAAATTAAACCTGACATTCTCTGATTTAACAGGTGGGTGAGATTATTCTGAAAGCTGCCAGATGAGAGGAAATAGAAGCTAGGCTGAAGGAAGCTGTGTGCCTGGGAGCATGAGCATGTGTGTGTGGGTGCACATGCTGTGTGCACATATGCACTCATACTTGTGCAAATGCACAATTATGTGTGCACATGTCTGTCTATAAATTGGTTTGAATTTGTTCAATTTGAAATGGAAAAGTCATGATACAAGGGGGACACCAAGAGAAAATAGAACCTCAATCTAAAAAATGAGAATCTCATGCAACATCCCTAAAATCTCCATCAGCACTGCCCACTTGCACATTTCTTGTGGGTGACATTCTTTTCTAAGTATCAGCTCAGAAAGATCTGTAACCTCCATTTGTTGTTTCCTATAAATGATGTTTTAATCCACACCATTTCTTTATGCAAGGGGATAAGGAGGGAGGGAGTGTCAGCGTTAACCATTATAGGTTTCACCTCCGTGGTGCTTTATAGTCACTCCTCAAGTTAAATGCTCCAAAGAGTTCTTATAGATCGTGCATCACACCTTTGGATGTAAACTGGCCACATCAAAGGCGCTCTTTGTTCCAGCCAAAGTAGGTTATTCACAAATCCTATCATGACATATATTATCTAAACTCCACACTATTTTCCACGTCATTCTCCCTGCCTCGACCTCTTCTCTCCAAAACTGCCTCTTCCTTCCAGATTTTGCTCCTGTTTCTACTCCCCCATGGCACTCTTCCTGACCACTCTGGCCATACTTTCTGCTCTAAGCACTTACCATATTCATTCATTTCTTCAATGGGAACAAGCACTCTGGTAGATGCTAAAGGTACAGCCCTGCCTGAACAATAAAATAAGCAAATGTAAAACTTGTTCAGTGGTGGTTACAGAGTCAGAAGAAAAGTAAAGCAAATTGAAGTGGACGGAGTGTTATTTGTGTTTCTATCTAACTCTGTTTTCATTATTTAAAGTTTTATATGTTTATATCTCATTTCCCCAATTGGATTATACTTCTAGTGAGGATGGGAATTATGTCTAATACCTAGGGGTAATATTCAAAACATTTGACAGCTAGTACAATAGAGACACTAACTGGTGAGAGTGGACCTCAGCCATCCGAGTGTGTCCCAGCTGAATATGATCCTGCTAAACTTCATTGCATCCTCCAGGTCACAATGTTACTCAATGTATTTTGATCCACATATTGATTTCATAATATCTGGTTTCTCATATTATCTAAATGGTACTCTAGTGACCTGAAAGAATAAATGTATTTCAATCAAAGAGTCTAACTTATTTTTAAGGAATATGCAGGTTGGGAATTCCTCAAGCAGAGCCAGATAGTTACCACTAAGCCGGCTAGGTGAATGTCCTTTCAGTCTTGAAAACTCATCAGATGTCCTGCCCACCTAGGAGAGATTCTTCAGGAAAAAAACAGTCCCTTCAAAGCCTTATCTTTGCTGGGAAAGTCCTCAACTGCAGCTTTCCCATTTAAGCCTCTAAGGGGAAAGTGCTCTATTGTATATTAGAAAGATCGTGATCTTTGAATTTAAAACAGATCTGAGTTCAAATTGTCACTTCATCTGCCATTTGTCTCAAGTACTAAGTTAGCCAGGTTAAAAACTCTTCTGAAGATTGCTAATCTTTATTGTAAAATGGAAAGCATAATATCAACCTTTCAGCATCATTGTGGAAAATTAAATGAAACAAATTGAAAAAAAGTACATAGCAGCTACCTGATAAAACATGGATGATTTGTGAGTGATTGCTACTGTAGGTGTTGTCATTATTTAAAATGGTACAATCACAGATGTGGTCAGATAGGACATTATACAGAGAGACTCACCTTCACATATGGGTGGAGTTAAAAAAAAAAGAAATTCAAATGAGTAAATTTGAAAATCTAATTGGTTTTATTAAGCAATTCACGAATCTGGGAGCATCCCCTCTAACAAGTAGATGCTCTGAGGAGTTGTACCTGGTGGAAGGTTTTTATAGGAAGGAGGGTGGGGCAAGGACTTTGACAGCAAAAGAAAAGAAAGGCTGTTTTAGGTCAGGACAGCTTTTGTGGGGGAAAGGACCAGCAGGGTTTTTATCACAAAGACTACCTCACTGGCCTCACTGGTACTGATCAGGAAATTTCAGATTGACTGTTAAAAAGTTGCATCCCCAGGATAGGTTGAAACTGTAAGTCCTGGTTTGCTATTGCAGAGGCAAATAACTCCATTTTGGGCTTATATCTTTTTTAACAGTGGGTATCTATGTATGGCTTATACTCCAAAATGCTCAGGAAGAAGAGGCACCTACAGCTCAAATATACAGTGTCCCCACAATCCTGTAAACTCCTTGAGGACATGCCATCTCAACTTCCATCTCTTCTGTATTTCACCTCTTCCCACCCCATTTCTAAGCCATTGCTGGTATAAGGCTCTACCCACAAGAGGAAACACAACATGAAGTTGCAGAACTGGGGAAGAGCAATTGAAATGATTGAAGGAACTGTGGGTCAGGTAATCAGATGACTTAAGATTTTTGAGCGAGACTGAAGGGGAACAGACTAGAGTCTACTGAATCACAAGCCTGTCCATCCAGTGAACACACTCTTTCATTAGGAGACCACTGGCTCGAGGTGGAAAGAGGAAAACCTAGAGGGAATTAATAAAAATGTCATTTTCCATGACAGGTTTTATGATTATGGAACTCATTACTCCCAAGAAGTGATGCAAGCCGAAACTATAAATGGCCACAAAAATGAATGGGAAAAACCCGTGGAAGACTGGCCTATCTTAGAGTATATTAAAGGAAATTAGAATGTTTGAGACAAGCACTTACTAGAGCCCCTCTGTGCCAAGACTTGTGCTAAGTGCAGATGGTGAAGCGAAGAAGTAAAGACCAGGTCCCAGGTCTGAAGTCTCTCCCAAAACTGTTAAGGTGACATGTGCTGGCAAATGGGTACAGAGCAAGTTAGAATCTGATCAGCAACAATGAAGGGCTATGGAAAATAAAAAGCGAGAGCTCTGGTTTCTAATTGGAAGGCTCCAATGAAGAGGTAGCATTTGGATGTGCATTGAGCAAGGGATGGAATTGGAGCAGTAGAAATTAGAGTCAGATTAGGAATCTCACAAAACAAACTGAGGGTTACTGGGGGGTGGGAGGGTAGGGAGAGGGTGGATGGGTTGTGGACATTGGGGAGGGTTTGTGCTTTGGTGAATGCTGTGAAAGATGTAAGCCTGATGATTCACAGACCTGTACCTCTTGGGCAAAGAATAAAAATAAAATTAAAAAATAATAATAATTTTAAAAAAAGAAAAGAAATTAGAGTCAGAGCTATTGAAAGGGGATATGGGAGTTGGACAGAGGGAGGATGAACTGAGACCGAAATTCAGCGTAATGGGGCCCAGCCACTTTTCTGCTGTGAGGCCCAACAATTCCCCCCTTTTGCCATACTTGGTAGAGACAGAGAAGGGGAAGAAGTAGAAAAGTTAATGCAAAGAGAAGAAAAAGAAAATGTCAAGAAGCTTATGTATCTATTGAATGATAGGGGAAAGGGTATTTAAAAAGATGATATCTAAAATGTCTGCCAGCTCCAGAAGAGTTTCAGCTTATGTCTAACTCTTGCCCAAAAGGAGTTAACACCCTTCCCAGTCCATCCCATCCCCTCAACACACTCACACAATAAACTCTAAGGGACTTAATGAACTCCATTTCTTAAATAAACTTAAACTCCCATTTTGAGGGGCTTAGTATATGGTCCCACAAACAAGAAGAAACTAACTAGCGAACCAGAGGATAGCTAACATTTTAAAGTGTGTGGGACAGGATCTGGGATAGGATCTGAGGGGGCTAAATGAAGGTTGAATATTAAACAGATGCACACACAAATAAATACATACTTTCAGTCTGTGATACACATCCTGCAGAAAGATTGCCCTGCAGTGAGAGAGGGTGACTGACAGGTGACAAAAGAAATGCCAGTAAGGGTTTCCATCCCTCTTCGTGGGAGAGGTCTAAATTTACCTCAAATGCCACATTTTGCTTCTCAGATGACTTCCCATCCCCATCTCACAACTCACTTTCAGCCCCTTACCATTTAAACATTACTGTCTCATATACCACCTCTTTAAAGGATATCTAGAAGAATATATAGAAGAATGGTTGAGAAAACCATCATTGTAAAGCCAAAAGCCAAGCTTTAGAGCATAGCCAGTCATGCATTAAGCATCCACCCTTCAAGTCCCTAGGGTAGAATCTATATAAGGGTCAAAACATTTTCCCCAAAACACCCAAGGAGATGAACTTTCCCAAGGACTCTCCCAAGATGCACTGCACTTTTCATTTCTGGAAGAAGCCTGCTTATGAATGGGTCCGTGTTTGACTCTTTCTTAAAAGAGGAATTTGTTGAGCATTTATGTATGACACCTTGTCAATTCTTCTGGCATCAAGTAAGAAGGGCATAAAATCTTGTTTCCTTATGAAAGGACTCAGTTATTATCCATCAAATTCTTGTTATAAAAATATAGGCAGCAAAGAATAGAAATCGAGGCCCAGACTCTCAAGATGAAGCAGGGGAGGAATCAGGCACCCTGTGAAAAATGTGCCCATCTTCTGTGAAAGGATTAGTAGTTAGAAGGCTCAAAGAACCCAGGGCACCTGGCTAGCTGGGTCAGAAGAGCATGTGACTCTTAATCTTGGGATCATGAGGTCAAGCCCCATACTGGGTGTATGTACAACTTACTTTAAGAAAAAAAATGCTTAAGGAACTATGAGAACGCCCTGAAGTTAAAACAGAAAAGGTTTGACCAGAGCCTTCGTATGGATGCACACCAAGAAACTGTATTTTATTTCTCAGTAGAAGAAAAAAAAAAAGAGGGTCCTTTCAGAATAATTTCTTCAGTTATCAACTGCCCTTTGCCCACGCAGGCCCACCAAACAGTGGTTTGCCCAAGCATAGGTTTAACAAGTGCTGCTTTTCAGACTTAGAATGTAAGCCTTTTCTTACTCTGGAACACCTGCTGATAGCACCTCAGGGGCACGGACGAGAATGGTAATTTTTCCTTCTGCTGGTCCTCTTGCAGGTAAAGTGACTAACTGTCCCAGTGCTGGGCCTGACCTCATTTTAGCACTGAAAATCCCACATCCCAGGAACCCCCCACTGCCCCCGCCCCCGTCCCAGGTAAGCTTGGTCATCTTTTAGAGCACACCAAGTCAAGCCCTGAGCCACCACTGAGAAACAGGACTAGAGAGTGGCATGGAAAAGCTAACTGAAACGACGTGAAGAGTCTTTGACTCTTCCACCGTTTTGCTGGGGCCCAGGTCTTCACTGAAGAAAACTTTAACTGTTACATTCTTCGGGACTAAAAAGTATGAAAATTACAAAATGGAAGCAATATCCAAAATTGCTCCTTATTCTGGATAAATTAGGATGCTCCTGACAAGAGAATATAAAATGAAGGCTTTATTCTTCATTTTAGTTGTTTCAAATGGAAAACAACTAGCCATTTGTGGTAAAATATTGGAGCTATTTTTATTCTTTGCCCAAGGGTTACAGGTCTGTGAATCATCAGGCTTTCATCTTTCACAGCATTCACCAAAGCACAAACCCTCCCCAATGTCCATAACCCATCCACCCTATCCCTACCCTCCCACCCCCCAGTAACCCTCAGTTTGTTTTGTGAGATTAGGAGTCTCTTATGGTTTGTCTCCTTCCCCATCCCATCTTGTTTCATTATTTTTCCCTCCCTACCCCCCACGACCCCCCACCCTGCCCCTCAAGTTCCAAAAGGGAATCTTATTTTAACAAGCTCTCTAGGTGAGTCTAATGAGCAGCTAGTTTTGGAATCACTGACTTAGACAATTAAAATGGTTTCTAATGACAAATTCATGTGGTTTATTCTCCAAACATCTCCTCAAAAGGCAATAGAACTTGATGGATAAGAAATTGGAATCTCTTAGGATATTATAGATCCTAAGGATCTAGGATAGAATTCTGACTCTGTAACTTGTTAACTACAGGAACTTAGAAAGGTAAAAAATTTCTCTGTTTCTCAGTTTCCTCACCTAAATATGGGGATAATAATAGTAACTTCCCAGCGTTGTCATAAGATTGAAATACAAACATATATAATTTTATTACACTTTGCTTTATTTTGCTTTGCAAACTGGCTTTTTTTTTACAAATTGAAAGTTTGGGGCAAGACTTCCATTGAGCAAGTCTATAGGTGCCATTTTTCCAATAGCGTTTGCTCACTTCATGTTTTCAGTGTCACATTCTGGTAATTCTCACAATATTTTCAACTTTTTAGTTATTATCACATTCAATTGGGAGATTCATGATCAGTGATTATTACTTGCTGAAAACTCAAATGATGGTTAGCATTTTTTTATTTTTCTATTTTTTTAGAGATTTTATTTATTTATTTGACACAGAGAGAGAGAGAGATCAGATCACAAGTAGGCAGAGAGGCAGGCAGAGAGAGAGGAGGAAGAAGGCTCCCTGCTCAGCAGGGAGCCCAAAGTGACCTGAGCCGAAGGCAGAGGCTTTAACCCGCTGAGCCACCCAGGTGCCCAGTTAGCATTTTTTAAAAGATTTTACTTATTTATTTGACAGAGACAGATCACAAGTAGGCAGAGAGGCAGGCAGAGAGAGGGGGGAATCAGGCTCTCCACCAAGCAGGGAGCCCGATGCGGGGCTCAATCCCAGGACCCTGAGATCATGACCTGAGCCAAAGGCAGAGGCTTAAACCACTGAGCCACCCAGGCACCTGATGGTTAGCATTTTTTAGCTGTGAAGTATTTTTCAATTAAGGTATGTAATTAATGGTTTTTTAAACATAATTATATGCACACTTAATAGACTATAATATAGCATAAATGTAACTTTTATATGCAGTGGGAAACCAAAGAAATTCATGACTTGTTTTATTGCAGTATTTACTTTATTGTAATGATCTAGAACCAAACCCACAATATCTCCAGGATATGCCTGTGAGCAAACACATGTCATGCTCCTAGAAAAGTGCATGCCACATGGTAAGCTCAGTGCATGTGAATTGCTCTTATTAATGTTGAAAGAACTGGCAGGTGAGAGTCTGAATCACCATTGATGAGTCTATATGCATTCACAGTATAAGAAAAGTGGCAGAAGAGTAAAGACAATCATGCTAACTAATCTTCAAAGGGAGCAAAACAAATGTTAGGAACAAAATTCTAGAACAGATGTGTGCATTAGATTATTATGAATAGTCAGGTTAAAAAAAAAGTCACTAGAAGCCAGTCTAAGTTCATTCACAACACATAATGTGTATGCTTCAATTCAGACATTCCAATTGTCTTAAACAGCTGTTCTTTTATTTTTATTTCAGGAAGTCTTTCCTAATATTTTTATGGGCATGACTGGAGCTCAGGTAAGAGGTATCTCAAGATGAACATATTTAAAACAGCGCTCAATTCTCCCTCGTGCCACCTAAGCTAACGTTACCCCAGCCTTCCCCCATCTCAGACACAGGACCACCATTTATGCAGAAACCTGGGGATTGTCCTGAGCTCTAATCCCCACACAGACGCAGGCAATTCATCAAATAAGTCACATAAATTCTACCTCCAAAACGTATCTTGAATCTATCCACCGATCTTCATCCTCACTTTTTTTTTTTAAGATTTTATTTATTTATTTGACACAGAGAGAGAGATTACAAGTAGGCAGAGAGGCAGGCAGAGAGACAGGGAGAGGAGGAAGCAGGCTCCCCGCTGAGCAGAGAGCCCGATGCGGGCTTCGATCCCAGGACCCTGAGATCATGACCCGAGCCGAAAGCAGAGGCTTTAACCCACTGAGCCACCCAGGCGCCCATTCATCCTCACTTTTATCACCATGGTGCCTCCCACCGTCGTCTCTCATCCAAAAACTCACAACAGTTAGCTCCCTAACTAATCATCTTATCTCCACTGCCGGTCCCTACAAGGCATTCTCCGTACAGCAGCCAGAGTGGGCTTTTTAAAACATGTACCTCGTATCACTCATACGAAGTCTAAATTCCTTACCGTGGCCCATGAGGTCCTACATAATCTGCCCCCATGTCACCCTTGCCCCTATTTTCTTCTCCAATACACTTGCCTGCCACTCCCCCTTCCTCATACACACTGGCCTTCTTTAAGCTCCTCAGCATATAAAACTCACCCCAGAGTCTCTGGGCTTCCTGTTCCCCTCAGTGTTCCTGCTCTCTCCCAGCTTTTCACATGGCTGGCCTCCCCTCTCATTTCTTGGGTCTCAGGTTAAATGTCTCTTCATAAAGGAGCCTTCCTTATTCCATACAGCTGCACCCTATTTATTAGCTTCATTCTGCTTAGTACAACTTATAATTACCTTTATCTAGCTTCTTTGTTGGCTCTCTTCCCGAGAAGACTCTAAGCAGTGTGAGAGCAGAGACCAGGCCTGTTTTATTCAGCAATACATCCCCAGCACTGTATCTGGTTTATACAGACACTCAAATATTCTTGATGAGTAAATACACGAATGAAAGAGGTAAATTCATAGTCAAGTAAATAGCCATACTCAAAGATTTGACTAATGGATATGTTTTTATTTTATACTGATATAAGCGGGGGGTGCTACAGAATAAAAATATTTTATCCTGATAGTACAATTTCCAAAAGCATTAAGGGGCAGCAGCTAATGAGGTGTCCCTGTCCCCGAAATCTTGCCATAGTTGCCTTTTACTTATCCTAAAGCCAACCCTGTGAACATTATTTAATTTGAATCTTCACTCTGACCCTGCACAATGCTTGGCCAGAGCCAGTTAATGGAATTAACTAAATTGGCAACCTGTGAAATACATTGAAATGCATAAAAGAGGCACAAAGCAGGACAACTGTTAATGCAACCAACAATTAATAATTAGTGGCATCAGTGTAGGGAGCATTGGAAGTGGGTGAGACCAAGGTGGGGAGCTCAGCTGAATAAAATACACATATGCTAGGGATTGGTTACCTTGTCTCTAAGTTACTTCTCCCAAGGAAATGTATTTAAGACTTGTTGGCAGGGAGCCAGATGGGCTGATGGGAGTTCCACACCCATTTACTCTTGCCCCAGCCCAGGTCTCTGGCCGAGGTGCTAATGAGCAGTAAAAAGGCCAGAAGGTGAGGAGGAGGAGGGGATAAGAGAGCCTGGATTATCCATGACCTGTATAATCAGTCCCTGAAGATTTGGTTTAACTAGATTTGCAGAATCCCTTTTCCACCCAAGAGCCTGTGAGAAATTCAGAGGAGATGGTAAAGTACCAAGGAGTTGAGACACTGCCTTGTTAAGAGTGTGCAAACATTGACACAACTTCCATAAGAAGTGCTTTGTGGGGGACTGAGGATAGATATTGAGTGTATGTCAGTGGGAGCTCTCTAGCTGTGGAATTTTTTACAGCTTATTCAGTCAAAAAGAAAATAGTATGACATATTTGGGCAAAGGTTTCTTGGAACTATTTCCTTTCACCACTCCCATGGCTTAATTCTATGGTCTTCCTCTTCAGAGGAGGTGTTTGGCAAAGTACAACATACAAAGTGGTAAAATAGGAACTCCAAAAGGAGCAAAAGCATCAGTTTGTAGAATTTGCAGATTGTCTACAGCATAAATACAGGATTTCAAACTACCAATGTGATATCACTAAAGGCAGAGTTGGGAAGAAGTAACCAGAATCCATGCTCACCAACTAGTATAAGCCAGCTTCATCATACCACTCATACACACATTGATTTTAAGAGTCAAACAGATTAAGCCCCAGATGCCTGGGTGGCTCAGTGGGTTAAAGCCTCTGCCTTCAGCTCACGTCATGATCTCAGGGTCCTGGGATTAAGGCCAGCATCGGGCTCTCTGCTTAGCAGGGAGCCTGCTTCCTCCTCTCTCTGCCTGCCTCTCTGCCTACTTGTAATCTCCCTTTGTCAAATAAATAAATAAAATCTTAAAAAACAACAAGAAAAAAACAGATTAAGCCCCGATGCTGGGTCTGCCCCTTACTAGCTATGTGACCTTGGATAAATCGATTAACCTCTCAAAACCTCATATTCCTCACCTTTTAAACATGGGAAATTCAAATAAAGCACTCAGTTAAAAATAATGTTTAAAGAAAATAGTGTTGAGCAGATGGTAGGCACTCTGCAAGAAATGGTAGAAGATGGTGCTATTACTGATGATGATTTACTTCAGCTAAAATATCCAAAATTATTGCAGAGAACAGATGAGTAGCCAAGAGTTCCTCACTGGAAATACATAAAGTTCAACAGGTCAAATAAATTTAACTATTTAGGTGCACAGAGGCCACTAGAAGCATCTTTCTTGAGAAGGAATTAAAGAAGAAAACTATAACTTTTTATTAAAGATATAGTTTAGTTTGAATTTTTAGAATAAGAATTTTTTCTATTTTGAGTGTATAGTGATTTTCAATTTCTTTTTTTGTTTTTTTTATTATGTTCAGTTAGCCACCATTAATTTTTGATGTAGTGTTCAATGATTTATTAGTTGTGCATGACACCTAATGTTCATCGCAACACATGCCCTCCTTAATACACATCAGCTGGCTACATGGACTCTGGGAAACAAACAAACAGAGGGGAGGGGAGTGAGGAATGGGATAGTTATTTTTAATTTCTAAGAAAACCATGGAGAGAAAATTCCAGAATCGATGCTTTCAGCACAGCAGAAATAAGCTGAACATTAAGATTACCNGTGAGGAATGGGATAGTTATTTTTAATTTCTAAGAAAACCATGGAGAGAAAATTCCAGAATCAATGCTTTCAGCACAGCAGAAATAAGCTGAACATTAAGATTACCTGAAAGTTGGGCGCTTGGGTGGCTCAGTGGGTTAAAGCCTCTGCTTTCGGCTCAGGTCATGATCTCAGCATCCTGGGATCGAGGCCCGCATCGGGCTCTCTGCTCAGCAGGGAGCCTGCTTCCTCCTCTCCCTGTCTCTCTGCCTGCCTCTCTGCCTACTTGTAATCTCTCTCTGTGTGTCAAATAAATAAATAAAAAATCTTAGAAAAAAAAAAAGATTACCTGAAAGTTGGAAATNTACTTGTAATCTCTCTCTGTGTGTCAAATAAATAAATAAAAAATCTTAAAAAAAAAAAAAGATTACCTGAAAGTTGGAAATTATACATAACTCATTTATTGTGATTCTCTAGTATAGGCCCAGATAAAATTCCCAGTAAAATCTTACTGGAAACTAAGAACTTGGATAGTGGGGTACAGCAAAGAGGTAGGTTCAATGGAATCCCTAGGGTGAATTTTTACAGATGAATTGAGGAGATACGCTCAAATAGAAATTGTTTAAAAAGAAATGTAATGATCATGTGAGGATTAATAAAAGGAAATCTCACCAAGATGGAGTCAAGAGACCAAAAGGGGGCATTCTCATTCTCTACCACTAACAGTCAATTGCAGANACTAAGAACTTGGATAGTGGGGTACAGCAAAGAGGTAGGTTCAATGGAATCCCTAGGGTGAATTTTTACAGATGAATTGAGGAGATACGCTCAAATAGAAATTGTTTAAAAAGAAATGTAATGATCATGTGAGGATTAATAAAAGGAAATCTCACCAAGATGGAGTCAAGAGACCAGAAGGGGGCATTCTCATTCTCTACCACTAACAGTCAATTGCAGACCCAAAAAGAAGAAAGTGATTTGTATTCCCAACTGGGGGAAGAAAGATTTTCTCCGCATCTGGCAACAGCTCAGCCAATAGAATGCCACAATTCAGTTAATGAAAAGCCACTACACTTCAAACTCGTAGTTTACTCCAGTGGATTTTTTCCTTAAACAGCCCCTCCCAATTCCCTCTTTTTCTCTTTAAAAGAGCATTCCTCTTCTTTGTTTTCAGGACTTGTCTATGGCTTGCATGTTGTGGATGGGAGCTAACTATTATTGCCAGTTAAACCTATGTTTGATGACTGGTGGTGGGTATTAAGGAGGGCACGTATTGCATGGAGCACTGGGTGTGGTGCATTAACAATGAATCTTGGATCACTGAAAAAATAAAGTAAAAAAACCCAAAAACCCCAAAAAACAAAAACCTATGTTTGCTGATAAAATAACTGACAGTTTTGCTTTTAGGATTGACAATCACAAAACAAATCAAAAAGAAAATTCAATTTGAAAACTATTATTGGTGGGAAAAGTGTCTAGATAGTGCTGAGTGAAGAATATATTACCTCATGAAATCACAGTTGACAGGTATTATATAACGACAACTCACAAAATTTAGAAAATAATGTTTGTGTGTAAGTCTTAAGAAAGGAAGGGGGCGCCTGGGTGGCTCAGCGGTTTAAAGCCTCTGCCTTCGGCTCAGGTCGNATTCAATTTGAAAACTATTATTGGTGGGAAAAGTGTCTAGATAGTGCTGAGTGAAGAATATATTACCTCATGAAATCACAGTTGACAGGTATTATATAACGACAACTCACAAAATTTAGAAAATAATGTTTGTGTGGAAGTCTTAAGAAAGGAAGGAATCATGGGGCTCCTGGGTGGCACAGTCATTTGAGCTCCAGACTCTTGATTTTGGCTCAGGTTATGATCTTGGAGTTGTGAGATTGAGCCCCATGTCAGTCTCCGTGCTCAGCACAGAGTCAGCTTGAGGCTCTCTCCCTATCCCTAAATAAATAAATACATATTTTTAAAAAGGGAAGGAATCAGAATGGTGAATTTCAGTGATTGAGCAATGTGAAAAGAAAAGGTTTGTATTTTATAAAGGTCTATATTAATATTTCACAACTTCATTGTCCTGGAGATCTGTGAACAGACATTTCACACTGAGGCAGCCACATCATCTACTCACTTGTTTGTGAAACACTGAAGGTTGACCTGGGGCCAGAAGTCAACTCTGTGTGTGATGTAGTACTACGAGTAATCTCTGGGGAGTCCTGGGATGAGTCTGAATACTACCATCAGCCAACTATTTCATAAAGTCTGGCATGAGCAACCTTTGGATCAGGGCTGGAGGCAATACCATCACTATGGTATTTGAACATTTTTGTCTCACATCTTGGGAACAGTGACATCATGGTCCAAGACTCAGGTAGCTGTGCTGTCCCCAATACCTTGACCAGAAACTTGGACAGGAAGCCAAAACAGCAGAAACTCTTTGGATTTGGCTTTGTAAAGTATGTCAAATTAGGAGGTGGATGACAAAGGAGACTGCAAAGAATGATGGAAATCAAGACTCAGCCTGACGCAGGATGTTCAAATGTAACCTCATGTGTATGTTGGTGGGGTCACTTCAATAAAAGCCAGGATATGGAAATCTAAATTGATTTAAATTATAAACCAGCATCCAATTCCTCTTGTCACAGATGGAATCTTTCTCTATGAAACTGCTCAAAATAGGGGGATTATTTTATTTATCCCATTTTCTACTACTGTGCTTGATTCAGAAAAAAATATTCTTGATTCACAAAAACTAGATCCATCCACCTTTCACTGAATATACCTTTTGCATAAAATATAGTGTTGCTGTAATTAAATGAATTTAAATAAATGAAATATGAGTTTGGTTAATGTTATGTTTGGGTAATATTTTGATCTAGGGGCTCAACAGTTTTTATAAATACAAGCGTCTGTTCTAGTTCAAACCATTTCATTAGGAGTATTTTTATTTTATTTGGTGATGTGCATGTGTGTGTTTTGAGGGTTTTAAAATTATTATTATTGTAGGAGAAGCTTCAATTCAGTTCAAGGCTCAGAAAAAGATTCATAGGTGGTCTCTGTTTAAGTTCAGTAAGTCTGCCAGGGGTTCCTGATTTAGTTCAGTCCAAGAACATATATTTGCACGTGTTGTGTATATGGACGTATACATATCAAGTATGATATACATAACTTGATTTTTATTTGAGCTCATTTCACCACTCACTGAACACTCAGCTCTTGATTGTTGAAAGAGACCTCTGGGTGCACAAGGAAGTCTGAAAATCATAAAGTGAGAACACAGTTCCCTGTGGCTGAGTAAGAAGGCCACCAGGGGCAGTAGACTAGGATGAATGCCTCGCTGGACAGCACTCATCCCACACACTGCTCAGGCAACGTACCACCAACTGCTGTTGCGCCCCCAACTCTGACCTACTCCTGAGCTCCCATTTCTAGTGGGACAATGGCAATGACCATGAAGAGATATTTGAGCATTTATTATGAGTCAGGCTCTATTCTAGGTTCTAATGATTCAACACAGAACAAGATAGACACATTTATTTCTCTCACAGAGCTCACAGTGCTCCCCACTGAGATACTGACCTCTTGAGTTATAATAATTTTCAGCAAATATATATTTAATTTTTGAATGATAAGATTCACTAATAATTGGGGTGCACAGTTTAAATCTTGCCTCTCTCTAGTCAGAAGTCCATCCATGGCCGCCTTACCCTATTAAATGAGATGATTTCAATGTCCCTGAAATGCATGTGAAATGCAGATCATCCTTGAGAGATGTTTAGGTTTATGCTACTTTTATGTCAAGTTAAGACTTACATTCAAGAGTTACTGTGTGTTAAATCTGTTAAGAGACCTGGTATGAATAGATACCAATAGTAGATTTGGGGAGAAAAGTCAGTTACTATGGCTATTCTTCCTCAATTTATTACTCAAAAAAATACTTATTGAGCCATTACTCTGAGCCAGATACCTATGGCTCAGAGCTTGTTACAAATGTTTTAATACCAATTACCTGAAACCGTTCAGAAAATTGTCCTATGACAGAGACAAAGCAATCATTATTATTCTCATTCCCATCATAGTCCTGAGTACTGAGGGTCAAAGGGTTCAAAATGCCTCCTCGATATCACATAGCTGAGAAGTAGTGCAGGCAACTTGTCAGGGTTTATGAACAGGTCTGGAGTTCTGCTACTTGTGATCAAATTCTCTCTCTGCTGTGTGACCCCAGGCAAGTGACATCTCTGTGCCTTGTTTCCCTCATTGGTAAGTAGAGAAAGTAATGATTCCTGCCTTATAGGGCTGTTGTTAGGATTAAATCAAATATTACAAATCAGGCAGTTAGGACTGTGTCTGGCCTCTGGGAGTGCTTAATAAGAGTTTTCCATAATCATCAAACTCAGTATTATGATGCCAACACCTCTATCTACTGCCTCTGTCCATAACTCCTGCCTGCTTTTACTTTGCTCAGTGTGTTATTTCCTCAGATCAGAAGGATTTATGTTTCAAAGTCTCAAATTCCCCCTGGAAATTCTGAGTGGGCCAACCAAAACCATTATGACAGCCTTGAGACTAGTGGTCATGAACCAATACAGTCTAACAACTTTTTCACTTTCCACAGGAGAAAAAAGTTAGATTTTCCAAGTCCTTCTATCTTCCCTTATAGAAATTAAACCACCTGGGCTTCTGGGAAGCATATATTCTTTTCACTGAAGCACTGATAATTTTTTTATATAGCAGAGGTAAATTTTGCCTCCAAGAACTGATACATACTTTAATATATATGCAAGGATCCCTTCAGAATGAAGAAGAAGAAGAAGAAGAAGAAGAAGAAGAAGAAGAAGAAGAAGAAGAAGAAGAAGAAGAAGAAAGAGGAGGAGAAGGAGGAGGAGGAGGAGGAGGCAGGGGAGGAGGAGGAGGAGGAGAGGAAGAAGAAGAAGAAAGAGGAGGTGGAAGGGGAGGAGGAGGAGAAAGAGAGGGGAAGGGGAAAGAGCAGGAGAAGAGGAGGATGGGGAAGAAGAGGAAGAGGAAGAAAAAGAAGGTTTAGTTTAGTTTAGTTGAAGAGAACTTCTGTGATTTTTTTTTCCACACAATGACTCCTTAGCCAGCAGTTAGTCAGCACACATTTCCTGAACACTTATCTTATGCTGAGCCCTGCGATAAATACTGGAGATTCAAAGATAAGTAATAAGTGGTTCCTAATATCATGGCCAAAATGAAATTAGAGAGGCAGCTGCCCTCTAAATGGGTATCCACTTGTTGCTATGAGTTACCTTGTTTGAAGAAACCTGATTTGGAAATTGCATGCTGAGCTCACTTCCTTTGGTGCTTCAAGCAAGTTCAGGTGCCAAGAAACTGATCAATCTTATAGGTGCAATGACCTCCATTGCAAACACAGAAAATATTGGATCTATTCTGCCTATAAAGTCACAGAACTGGGGGAAACCCTGCAGCCTCATGTCCAGAATGGGCAGACACCTTGGCCAGGTGGGGAATCCGATGAGGTTGGCAGAGTGTCCTACAGTAGGGCTCTCAGGCCCAATATCCATGTTCTCTTGGCAAAATAGCAACTTCTTGCTTCAAAGTAAATAGGTTTAAAAGGTTTATGGAAATGGTTCTGAAAGATGCTTGGCTATCCAAAAGTTCTTACAAAATAACGTTTCAATAAGTCAAGTGTGAAAGAATCAGAAACAGATGGATTAAGTTTCCCACAGAATACCCAGGGCTTAACAATGAACAAATATACAGTTTTGAAAAAGAAGAAGGGAAACCATGTTTGACAATAGTCCAAGTCAGAACTCCTGAAGGAGGATTTGGAATGTCTTGCCAAACACCTAGCTTTATCAGGTCCTTTATTTTCTACCACACTACAACTGTGGAGCCTCAAATGAAGTTAAGTTTGTATACAGCTGTAGACTTCTCCAAAATATGAACCATGAAAGATAGTCAGATGCCTCCTTAGTTGTGTACCTTCTTGTCCCAGTATGTGTTCCACAGACCACTGGCTCCCTGAGATAGAAACTTCCATGCCTTGCTCATGCCATCCTCTCGGCCAAAGAGGCCCTTCCTTCACTGTTAAATTAAACCTTCATGTCTGTCAAGGTGCACCTCCAATGCCAACTCCCTGGAGACATTTTCTTTAACCTTTTCTCAACTAGATCTCCCACACAGCCTGACAAATATGATTCCCGTTGGGTGGTTCCAGACAGCTGCCACCAAAGAGAAATCCTAGTTGTCCACAAACCAGAGAAAGACCAAAGGCAAGTGAGCACCTCTGAGAACTGAGTCCTGCACTCCAGTACTACCTCACAGCACAACTCCAAGGGACACTGTTAACATTATATTCTATGAGAATGGCACCTTCTATAGCAAAGTACAATTGCATGATGCCTCCTGGGGCATGTTAAAAAGGGCAGCTGTGCTACACTCACTCATGGCCGTACCTCCTTACACTTAGCCATATATTGATGGCCATGTTGCCCAGGACACAGCAGGGGCAGGACACACATTATAGTTTGACGTGGAGAGAAAAAGAGGACCCAGGAATTTCCATGGGAAAAAACAAGATATGAAGTGGTCTACACATTGGTCCAGATTTAATAATGTAGGCCAATGTTTTTCACACTATATTCTGTGGGATATTTGAGGTATTAAAAATATAAGATTCTCCTGTCAAATTAATTTGGGATTTCTCCAATATTTCTTAGAGCATGCAATATGTTATTTTGCATTGTAAATTTCCAAAGTGGGAGTAGAGAGAGAATTAGGTACAGTGTTTCCCAAAATAGTTTTACCAAGGAACCTATTTTTGTAAAGCATAGTTATAATGGCTTTCTGAGAAATGCATAACACAAGAAGAAGATATGGTTTCTTGCCTTTTCATAGTACTTTACCTCAATCTGACTGTCTCACTTCAATCCCTTTATAGTTACACTGCACTATTTGTCATTAATGTGGAATCCATGGATTGGTTACAGAAGATTTATGAACACCCTGAAATTGCATGCAAAATTGTGTTCACGTATGTGTTCTCAGAAGACAGATCCTCAGATTTGAGGAACAGTTCAAGTCTCTAAAGTAAAGCAAATTCTCAAGCCCTTTTCAATATCTTAGTTCAAGGTGGAAGGCAAAGGGAAGGAGTTCCTTTTATGCCCAGGTAGGTAAACATGCAGAAAACAACCTCAAGGACAGAAATGCTTACCTTAATATTATCCCATGATCTGTAACAAGGTGAATGATGTTCCTCATTTGGCCCAAAGTCTTTTCCTAGGCAAGATGTGGAATTTCTGCTTTGAAAGGCCTGGTTTGGCATTTAACCTCATGATGAGAATTCTGGTTTCCAAGGCCTTCACCTTACCTTCCGCCAACAACAGGCTGGCTGGCAAAGGCATGGATGGCAAATCCATTGGAAGGGCCCCCAGATGCCTTCAGGCATTACAGAAATGGGCCTCATTGTACAGGAAAAGGATCCAAGGAAAAATGAGGGAGTTCAAAAGATCAAGATGCGTTTTCATTGATCTTGGACTTGTAAGAGCCACACCATCAATCACAGTCATTTAAAAATTCCTATTAATGGCCCAGAGTGCTGGAGCTCCCATATGGTTTGTCTTTGTAACATTTGGTTTGGGCATCCCTTTGGAATCAGCATGATAATCCGTCAGTGTCAGATTCAGACTTGCGCTTGCTGCCTCACTTCCAGACAACAGTGTAAGGGATGGAAGGAAGAACGTGTGCTTAAATACAGTAGGTGCTTCAAGATATTCAGGGCTCCAGGAAGAAGCCAGAAGCCTGAGAATCACTTGTCTCTAGGAGAAAGCATAAAACTGAACAAGATTCAGCCAGGCCAAGGACATGTCTGGTCCTTGTCTGGAAAAATAGTGAGGAAGCAGCATGTCTGGAAAGGAATTCTGCCACAACCCATCTATCCCAGATGTACTAATGGCACCATGGGTAAGTCCAAGTCTGGACCTGACGCTCCCTGGTAGAGAAACAGTGGGCACTTGCAAGGCTGGGTGCTTAGAACAAATCAGTAGGAACTGAGAGAGTACTGGAAGGCACAGTCCAAGGGCAAAGGCTTTCCCATCTTGCTCCCTCTCCTGCCTTCACTGAAACAATGCAGTACAATGCACACCAACTTGACACAGGTAGAAGAAAGCCCAGTACCATGCTATCCAAGAGGGAAGCCGCTGGTTATGTATGACAGTTAAAGACTTGAAATGGCTAATCTGAATTTGAGATGTGCTGTACATGTAAAATACACATCAAATTCAAAGACCTGATGTGGAAAAAAAAGCTATAAAACAAATAGCATTAATAATTTTATATTGATTATGTGTTTAAATAGTTTTGTTTTTATTTTTTTTAGCCGGATTTTTTACAGGTTTATTAAGGCACATAATACTGCACATATTTAAGTGTACAATTTGATGAGTTTGGGCATAGACACACACCTATGTAATCCTCCCCACAGTCAATGTAACAAATATATTCATCACCTCTAAAAGTTTCCTCATGCCCCTTTATTTTTTTTGCTGTTGTTTTTTTTATGATAAAAGCACCTAACATGAGATCTACCCTATTAACTGAAACTATAAACATATACTGCAGCATTGATAACTATAGGCACAATGTTGTACATCCAATCTAGAATTTATTCATCTTGCGTATTTGAAACTTGGGTTAAATAGAATATATTATTGAGGGGCACTGGGTGGCTCAGCCTGTTAAGTGTCTGACTCCTGATTTCAGTTCAGGTCATGATATCAGGGTCGTGAGATCTTGCCCTGTTTTGGGCTCTGTGCTAAACATGGAGCCTGCTTAAGATTCTCTCTCTCTCTCCCTCTGCCCCTCCACCCTCTCTCTCTCTCTCTCTCTCTCTCTTCTCTGCAAAAATAAAACAAAATATATTATTGAAATTAATTTATCCCTTAAACTTTTCTTTAATACAAATAATGTTTTTATTTATTTTTGGTGCTAACATTTGGAGGATTTTCCAATACTTATCCATCTTGATTTTTTTTACTCTGTTTAAAGCAAATAAAATCAGTCATCTTTATATGATGTGGCACTTGGTTAACTTTTTTTTAAATTTTTTTTCTTAACATATAATNCTTATCCATCTTGATTTTTTTTACTCTGTTTAAAGCAAATAAAATCAGTCATCTTTATATGACGTGGCACTTGGTTAACTTTTTTTTTAATTTTTTTTTCTTAACATATAAAGTATTATTTGTTTCAGGGGTACAGTTCTGTGAATATCAGTCTTACAAAATTCACAGCACTCGCCATAGCACATACCCTCCCCAATGTCCATCACCCAGCCACCCCATCCCTCCCAACCCCCTCCATTCCAACAATCCTCAGTTTGTTTCCTGAGATTATGAGTCTTTTATGGTTTGTCTCCCTCTCTGGTTTCATCTTGTTTGATTTTTCCCTCCCTTCCCCTATGATCCTCTGTATGCCGCTACTAGCCTCACTCCTTGATTTCAGTGGTTGTCAGTGATCCTTGGCATTTCTTGACTTGTAGATACATCGCTCCTATCTCCACCTCTGTTGTCACGTGGCCTTGTTCTTGGTGCGTCTCTGTGTCTGTGTCTTTTCTTCTCATGAGAACACTGGTCATATTTAGCATCCACCCTACTCTAGTATGGCCTCATCTTAACTTACTAATTACATCTGCAAAGACTCTATCTCCAAACAAGTTTGCAGGCTAAGGTTCCAAGAATGACATGAATTTGGGGGACACTATCCAACCCAATGTAATGGCTCAACTTGTCATTTTAAGGCAACAGCAACCTGTGCCTCCCTGCCATGGAGAACACACATTTTCTCATCATGGAGTGGGGAGGTATGCCTGCCATGTCCACTTCCAAACTCATACCATAAACCCAAAAACGACTGCTACCTAATGAGGAGCTTGCTGACACAAAACACACCCAGTACTGGAAATGAGGAGTCAGAGATTCTAGCCCTGGCCCTATCATCCGCCATCAAGAACATTTTCCTATTTCTGCAGTGGAAATACAGTCCCCTACACTTCCAAATTAACAAGACAGCTGTGAAGATCACATTGGATAATTGTGAGAGTGCTTTTAATCAATATGCAAATGTAAGCCTTTGTTACAGGATGCCAATACTGGTCCTTTCTCTCCAGCTATGAGAGAAACAGAAGAATCACTCAGAGAGCTAGAGGATCTGGGATCTCTCAGCCTCTAGCACATTTGGAGATGGACCTCTGCAAAATTCTCACTGCTGAACTCCCTGCCCCGGGACTGTCCCTTTCAATCCAGTCTTTCCACTGCAGCTTGAGGGTTATTCAGAAAGAAATTTTTTAAATTTTAATCATGTCACTCCCTGCTTTAAGGCATGTGTATGTGTGTGTCTGTGTTTAAATAATGAATTAATGAATGACACAGAGCTTGCCTACTTCTGATCCAGGGAAAGAGGGAGGCTGAGATGGTCTTCTGCTAATCTTCCTCTGGTTGAGCCTCCAGGATTAGTCAGGCAGAATAAACAGAAGATACTAACTGATGAAAGATTTGAAAAATTGTCTGATGTCAGGAGAAGGAAATGGGCAGTGTGCTACATGAAATGCATGCAGCTATTGAGAGGAAACCCAGGACAGCCAAGCCAACTGTGAAGGAGGCCCAGTCGGCTGGGCAAAGAGCAGCAACTTCTGCAAGACCAGGTTCCAATGGCCCATCAGAGAGAGGAGGCCCAGAGGAAGCCGGAATTAGAAACACTTGCTGTTTCTCATTAGGCCTAAGAAAGTTATTTATTTTGTTTTTCCCAGACTGTTTTATTTGGCAGATCCTGGGTGAAATGGCATCCTCTTTTCCCAGGGTCCTTGAAGCTGCTTGTTTGTTTTTGCAATTGGCCATTTTACAAGTAGGAGTCATGGGCACTTAGGCAGAGACCTGATGCCCCACTGGTGAGCACATTACTCCACTGAAATACAGGGCTTGGGCAGGGTCAGCTGAGTGGCAGGAAGTCCTGGCCCAAGGATGGCAATGCATTTCCCACCTCCATTACTGGTGGCTACCATTCACAGCTCTGCCAGGGAGTCTTCCAAAGTCCTCCTCCCTCACTATGCACCAAGAACCTCTAAGTCAACTATGAATTTGCTGCTGATGCCTCCTGCATCACCAGCAACTGTTGCTATCAACACCACCTTCTCCCTGAGAAAATGCCAAGGCTCCAGAACCATCCCTGTCAGCCTATTCTGCAAGAGGCTTGCTTACCTCAGACAGTTCTAATTCACACTTGCTCTGCAGATATAAAAGTGTTCCCTTTCTCTCAAAATTCTCCTGGCTTGGATGACAAATTAGAAGAACGATCTATTTCCAAACTCTTTTTTCTAAAGGGTGTCCTTTTGAATGATTGTACCAACAGATGTCCAGAGAAATAAGTTTGGAATATACAATACACCTTTTCTTAGTTACAGTTCATGTTAGGCTCTGAGAAGCCCTTGCATAAAGATGTGCCCAGTATTTATTAAATCACACTCTGATTTTTAAAAAAATTATTAATAGTTTCTTGGAAAGGAGTTTGGAACTGCTTCTCTGGGGTGTTAGAAACCTAATATGCTACTCCTTTCAGATACCAAATTTCAAAGATATTCCTCAGGGAGAAGCACACAATCATTTGAGGTGCCCTTTGCAATTGTCCATGTTGGTCATAACCATATTTTTTGAACTAAAAAATCTGACAAAGTGACCTGACACATAGTCTAAAAATGAGACAAGAGATTTAAAGTCAGGACAAACCTAAACAAATCTGAGTCTTCTGTATACAGTCCTGCCTCCCTTCTCCCTCAGGTCAGCCTCGCGACAGATTTTCAGCCTCTCACCAGAAGCCTATGTGACTAGTGCCACTGATATGCCACAGCTTAGCTTTGAAATTCTCCCAGGGGAATATTGAGGGACTCTGTTGCTCTCTCCCAGAGACTTGCTTGCTATACTACACAGAAATCACCCAGTAAGAGTCTATTGCTTCAGCATGAAGGAAACCCACACATCCCTGCAGAGACTTCCCTCCATGGGGGCATAGCGGCCACCTTTCTGATTCATGGGGTAAAGATATAAATAACTAGATCTTGCCCACTCATCCTATAATCACTGCCATGGGAACAAACCAAGGCCTGCTATACTGATAAATTCAGGTGTCTAAAATTGTTAAAGACTTATCCCGTTGTGCAGTGCCCAGGACATAGGAGGCATCTACAAATATCACAGGTTGAAGACATTTACAGCCTGAAGAAGTGAACATATATGTTTCCTTGGTCATAAATTTTTTCTTCTTTGTCTCTATCATAATCTTCTATTTCTCCTCTCAAAAATATCCATGCTAATAATATGCTTCTGGCTTTGAAAACTTTTTCCTATTTGTTACAGGTTTGGTCATAATTTTGCATATCATCTTTAATGTTCCCTGGAATTTTAAATGGCGCATAGGTGATGTGCCAGCATCTACCTCTTATAAAATGACTTCCTCCTGATCCTGAGCACAGAGAGTGAGACAGAATGGACTCTGAACATTTCTGGGTCTAAATAGTAGATGATATAAGAACTGTAATCTGGAGGTAGGCCTCTGGCAATCCATAAACTATTATAACCTCTTTATAATCTATTATAAATGGTTATAGTCTATTATAATAATAGATATTATTATAATAAACTATTATAATCTGTAACTGTGATGATCCATTAACTATTATAACTATTATAATAGTTATAATCATAACTACTTTAGACTATTATACTCTGTCATAGTATTTGATAACACTGATTCACCTTATCCTAGGTTTCAAGACATAGATCCTCTTTGATTTGGGGGGAAAGTTTTTTTTCTCAGCCAAAATGAACACTAAATTACATAATACTCAGGAGAATGTATAGAGCTGGTCACTGCTTGCCCTGTCAATCCATGCTGACTGCATCCTGGCCTCTTGAATATTGAGGACTAAACTGGAAGAAAGAACCCTGTTATTGGAACAACTCCATCCTATAGAAGTTTGTGGGGAAAGCATTGGATGTAACTGAGCGGTTGAAAAATTAAGGTTCCCCTGACTTTATTAAAGAGACAAAGATTGTTTCTCTGTGAAAGGTGAAGGCTGGTCTACAATTTGTTATATAGAAATGATGTCTACATTTCCACTGAAACCAAAGTAAGAAAAAGTTGGAATAGGAAGCAATTTGGCTCTGTGACAGATAGCTGGGAAAAACACTCTAGATATGGGATAATTCACTCATTTACTTCTTGTTCATCAGTCACTTGATGAAAATTTAGTGTGGTTTGGAAACTGTAGTCCTAAAGCTTACAGAGACCAAGAAGAACAATTCCAGTTCTGTAGACATATACCAACTAGTTGGGAAGGCAACATGCAAATGAATGGTGACCATATGACTGTTAGTAGTAAGAGAGGGGAATGGGAGCCCACAGGATGGAGTAAGCAACTGAGATTTTGAGCAACATCTTAAAGAAGTAGGAGTTCTTCTCGTGGACAAAGCAAACAAGGGCATTCCAGCTCAATTAAATGAAATCCACAAAAGTAAACAAGAGTAAAACAGTATGGCAATAGCACGAAGAACAAATGGCGAGGTGGTGAGAGAAGAGGCTGGTGCTAGATTGCCCAAAGGCACAGGGGTGGACAACTAAGGTCCTCACCATTCAATAGCTCTAAGATTCATGACTGTTTTTCCCCAGGCTGTCACCAGCTTTTATGCCATGAAATGATAGAGTAGCTCCTATTAACCATGTCAAAAGCTCAAAGTGGAAGGTCAGACTCAAGCAGGAATGAGGACAATGCTGATGGATTTCCCTGCCCAGTTTAAGAGGATCCGTATGCTCACTGGAAACTAACTGCACCAAGGGGCAGGATAATGTGTATATATACCTCATACTGCTTTATGAAGAGGCTCATGTAGGTTTTCCCTGATAATAGATATTTGAACCAACCAGTGATGACCCAGCCACAGGAGAAATCCTACTGGTTTTGCTTACCTTAAAGTTTCATAGTCATACTACACCCAGCCATCATTAATGAGGCTGCTTGAATCTAAAGTTTCTGCAGAACCATGGTGCCACCCATTTGGTTAAGCAGAGTAGGTGTGAGTTTCTGCTAGACTAGAATTAGGACTTGTCCCACACTTGAAGAAAGCAGCTCTGCCCTCAAGAAACCAGGCTGCCCCCAAAACCAAACCCAGACTTCATTTAGCAAGCATGGCTTTATATAGCTCAGCGGGGGAGGTGGCAAGCCCTGTGCTTTTCCATGAGCTAAGACTTGGAACGGAGGCCCCTGGATGTCATCAGAAGAAGCCTAGGCATCCAGCACCAGTAAAACTAGAGCTGGTAAGCAGTTACTACAGGCACATCTTACCCTCTGGCCCATACTGAAACCCTTTGCCTGAGAACGCTCTGTTTTTGTTTGAAATGTATGTGACTTCTCCTAAACATAGCCAGAAATCATCTCTGTGGCATTGAGAGTCCTAGGATCTATATGGGGCTTTCTTTACTGCATTATCTCTTTGAACAATTAAATTTTTGGTTGATTCTTCTAGAAAATTTCCTACAAGCTCAATTTGATTGTCCCTGTATTGACAATTCATCTGTTACCAGGGCTGGCTTTATAGGTCCCACAGTCGGAAGGGCCCACGCTTGGTTTAATGTTCTGCTCTTCCATCTTAAAATTCTCAATACATTTTGAACAAGGAGCTCCACAGTTTTGTTTTGCACTGGCCCTGCATATTATGTCGTGATCCTGACTGCAGCCAAAGAAACAATAATCTCTGGCTTTGGAGTAACACTTGCTTACAGATTCAGGGTGATTTCACACCCATGATCTCATGTGATACTCACAGTTAAGCAGCCAGAAAAGGAGAGGAAGTGGTGAAGACATAACTGTGAAGTCAGAAGAGCTCTGGGTTCAAGTCTAGGCCCTGCAGTAACCTTAGGCCAATGAGTTGATTTCTGTGATCCTCACCTTCTTCTGTACACTAACAGTGCTACCTGCCACATTGAAGTTGATGTGGCAATCATGTGAAATAATGAATGATAGTGCCTGGCACATGATGTCTTTCCTTTCTATTTTTCCAGATCTTCTCTCTGTCCTGACTCACTCAATTTGCAAGATATAAAAACTGAGACTAAAAGGTTTAAATGATTTGCAAATTATGTTGTTCTGAGTCCTCTGAAAAACAGAAGTCAAACTGGGACGAAATGTCCAAAGATTTTATGAGAGAAAATGCCTGTGTGAGTGAAACGGAAAGAGAGTCAGGAAAAAAAAAAAAGATGGAAGAGCTGTCAGACCAAGAAGCCCTCAGACCAGGAAGTGAGTCTCATTCTGAGTGAAAGGAGAGTGAGAGAAAGTTGGGTAGGAGTGTCCTAGACTCCTAAGGAAGATCCTGTAAGACCACTGGGGAGTCCTTGAGCCAGCCAGAGTCAATTGCCAGCAGAGTCCCACATCTCCCAGGAATGGGCTTGCCTTAATATCCTAGCCTCCCTCAGTCACCAGTGGCAGAAGCTCATGGGAGGTGTGACACCAATGTGAACAAGGCGATAGATTTCATGGTGCAGCATTTAGGCCCTTGGTCAATTATTCTCCCTGTATTTGAAGGGCTGTGGGGCACATTTTCATGGTCACCACATCAGACTTCATGTTCATTTGGTGCCAAAGCCAGAACCACCCTGCAAAGAATTCAAAATTAAGGAATTAAATTAGCCCAGTATCTTCCTGGAATGTGAAAGAAGTTATTCTTGAGTCACTGCTTTCTCAAAGATCAGGACAGCTTTCTGGTAGAATTTGCAACTCTGCCTCATCCTGGACACAGAAGATCTATCTGGTTGAAGATGCCTTTGTCCTGTCTCTGAGGAAGCAAACCATTTCCACAAAATGCCTCCGTTGCTGCTCAACTCAACTCCTGAACCCAGGAGAAAGACTCACTCAGCCATTGAGACATAACTCCTGACCTTCCATACACTAAAGGTCATTGAGGAAAAAATTGCACAAGAGTTAAATACCATGGACCTGTAAATGTCCATGAAAGAATTTTTAAATATAAGAAGGCGAGAAAGAAAGAAAAATGGACTTGAGGATGACGGAGGGGGAAAGCAACTTCTTACTAACAAAGAATGTTCGCATGTGTTACAATGTTGACCCATTACTCTAACAAGTGGGTAAGGTTAAATTAGGTGATCTTGTTATTCCCATTTTTAAAATGTGAACATTGAGATTCACATAGATTAAATCACTTGCCCAGATTTCCATAGCTCATGAAAGCCTGCTAGAACTTCAGTCCATGCCTTCTGTTCTCCCCCAGTAAGACTGGCTCACCAACAAACAAAAATAAAGTCCTTCCAATGACTCATAGAAAATGTTAGTCTTCATCAAATCATTATTCTAGCAGTTTGATGCCCTCTCCCAGCTCAATACACTTCCTCTCAACCTTTCTTAGGTTCTAGAGCCCAAGATATAGAGTCACTGCCCCCATTCACGTGAGGGAGAAGGCAAAATCACACACACACAAAAACAGTCAAACAAGAGATGATGGGCAGAGCAGAAGAGGAAGGAAGGCAAGAACAAGGGCTCTAGCCCTAACTAGACATGAATCCAAATAAAGTAATGTTTTCAGAGTAAATTGTCTTACTTTCTTGTTCTCACCTAAATGAGGTTTTAGTAGAAATTCTTCAAAGATTTACTTTAAGGAACAAAAATTAATTATAATATATGTTTCTCATTCACTCAAATGTTCCTAATTCAGAGTTTTTGATGTTTAGAACAGGGCCTGAAACTTAGTTTGCATTTGTAGTACATATTAAGAAAGATGGTCTAAACCAATTAGTGTGTGGGGGGGTGAAACCAAGAATATGAGGGAATTTGTTATTAACCCACTTGAATGAAAAATAAAAACCATTTACTCATTTAGAAGCATTGATTTACTTGTCAAAAAGAAGCACACAGAATAAGTTAAACTTATTCACCAAAACCAAATATACAATAAGGTAAGATTTAATCAGGTTGAAAATAATAGAGTAAAACTAAATTTTTTTAAATACTATTTTATTCATTCCTAATAGCTAATTCAGACCAGCCCTCTTATATCCTACTTCCTCCTTCCACCACCCCCACAACTTCACACATACACGCCCTGCTCAGTTCATCAAAATTAAAGAAATTTTACTGTGTTTGCACGGTAAATTTGTAGGAGCCTGTTTCCATACATGATGCCAAGTGAGAAAGTGGAGGCCCATGGCGAATATTTTAAGTAAGCATAATATCCTTTTTTTCCCCCACAAAGTCATAAGAACCAAAGTTTCTACCCAATCTGGAAGTCACTTCAAGGATATTCTTCAAAGTTACACCTTCTGCCTCCACAGGAACTCTCCAGGGACAGAGGGCTCTTCACAATGCCAGCAATCGTGGCTTTATAGAATGAGTTCAATTTCTAAAAAATCATTTCCTCTACTTCAAGTCCAAATTAACTCTTCGATTATTTGAAGACATTTATCCTAGCATCCATTTTGCCTTCTCCTTTCTGAGTTATACATAAACAATCTTGTCAAGCTCACATGACACCTATAAAGAGGTTGGTCCCATTTCTTTGAACTACTTAACTTGCCATTATTCTTCTTTAAGAATAACACATGGGGGTGGGGGATGAGAAGCAAGATGGCGGAGGAGTAGACCTAAATATCATCAGGTCCCAGGAGTTCAGCTAGTTATCAAACCATTCTGAACACCTACAAACTCAACAGGAGATTGAAGAGAAGAAGAACAGCAATTCTAGGAACAGAAAAGAGACCACTCTCTGGAATGTAGGACGTGCGGAGAAGTGAATCCCAGACAATATACAGGAAGAGAGACTGCGGGGGGAGGGGCCGGCTCCCAGCAGATGGTAGAGCTGCGGAGCACAAAATCAGAACTTTTAGAAGTCTGCTCCAGAGGCTAAACAGGGGGTAGAGCCCTCAAGGTGACAGTGTAGTCTCAGGACCCGCATGGTGACAAAAAGAGCAAGGTGTGTGAGTTTGGCAGAGCTCCCAGGTATCAGAGTGGGAAAGCCGGCTGCAGAGGCAAAGCCAAGGAGGGAGCTCTCAACTTGGGGTTACCTTAAACTGTGATCCAAGGCACAGCCGGGCCACTGCTTTTTAAGCAGGGACCCCATGAGTGGCAGATCTGAGGGACACTCACCTTCCTCCTCTGGGAGGAGCAGCACAGGAGCATGTGGCAGGAATCTGCTGGGTTTGGAGACTCCAAAGGGGCCATGCACCAGAGATAGAAATGCTCTGTCACAGGCCAGGTGAGCTCGGAGTGTGGCCAGAGACAAGGGAGAAGGGAGGGATTGACTGCTTTTCTCTGAGGGTGCACTGAGGAGTGGGGCCCCGAGCTCTCAGCTCCTACAGGCCAGAGATTGGGACGCTGCCATTTTCATTTCCATCCTCCAAAGCAGTATGGAAAGCATTCAGGGAACAAACGCTCCCAAAATTGAACCCACGCAAATTGCTTAGCCTGGCCCCTGGCAAGGGCTGTGCAAGTCCGCTTCAGGCAAAGACATTTGAGAATCACTGCAACAGGTCCCTCCTCCAGAAGGTCAACAAGAACATCCAGACAAGACCAAATTCACCGCTCAGTGAGAACTACAAAACTTCAGAGCTACAGGAATACACATAGAATTTCATGGCTTTCCCCTGATGATTCTTTAGTCTTTCAAAGTTAAATTATAAAGTTAAATATATATATTTCCCCCCTCTTTTCTTCTCCCCCAGGTTTTGGGTCTCTTCCTATTTGGTTAGTGAATATTTTTCTGGGGTTGTTGCTACTCTTTCAGTGTTTTGTTCTCTCATTCATCTATTCTTATCTGCATAAAATGACAAGGCAGAAAAACTCACCTCAAAAAAAAGAACAAGAGGCAGTACCAACTACTGGGGACCTAACCAATATGGACAATAGTAAGATGTCAGAACTAGAATCAGAATGATGATTATCAAGGTGCTAGTGGGCCTTGATAAAAGCATGGAAGATACTAGAGAATCCCTTTCTGGAGAAATAAAATTGCTTTCTGGAGAAATAAAAGAACTAAAATCTAACCAAGTTGAAATAAAAAAAGCTATTAATGAGGTGCAAACAAAAATCGAGTCTTACTGCTAGGATAAATGAGGCAGAAGAGAGAATTAGTGATATACAAGACCAAATGATGGAGAATAAAGAAGATGAGAAAAAGAGAGATAAACAACTACTGGACCATGAAGGGAGAATTCAAGAGATAAGTGATACCATAAGATGAAACAATATTAGAATAATTGGGATCCCTGAAGAAGAAGAAAAAGAGAGAGAGGCAGAAGGTATATGAGTTTGGGGCCAGCATTACCTTGATCCCAAAACCCCAAACTCATTTTATGAAGCCAGCATTACCTTGTTCCCAAAACCAGGCAAAGACCCCATCAAAAGAAGAATTACAGACCAATATCCTTGATGAACATGGATACAAAAATTTCACCAAAATACTAGCCAATAGGATCCAACAGTACATTAAAAGGATTATTCACCATGACGAAGTGGGATTTATTCCTGGGCTGCAGGCTGGTTCGACATCTGAAAATCAATCAATGTGATACAGTACATTAATAAAAGAAAGAACAAGAATCATATGATACTCTCAATAGATGCTGAAAACGCATTTGACAAAGTATAGCATCTTTTCTTGATCAAAACTCTTCACAGTGTAGGCATAGAGGGTACATACCTTAACATCATCAAAGCCATCTACGAAAAACCCACAGCGAATATCATTCTCAATGGAGAAAAACAGAGAGCTTTTCCCCTAAGGTCAGGAACATGGCAGGGCTGTCCACTATCACCACTGCTATTCAACATAGTACTAGAAGTCCTAGCCTCAGCAATCAGACAACAAAAAGAAATAAAAGACATCCAAATTGGCAAAGAAGAAGTCAAACTCTCACTCTTTGCAGATGATACGATACTTTATATGGAAAACCCAAAAGACTCCACTCCAAAACTGCTAGAAATCACACAGAAATTCAGCAATATGTCAGGATATAAAAATCAATGCAAAAAACTCAGTTTCTTTTCTATATACCAACAATAAAACAGAAGAAAGAGAAATTAAAGAGTCAATCCCATTTACATTTGCACCCAAAACCATAAGATACCTAGGAATAAACCTAACCAAAGAGGCAAAGAATCTGTATTCAGAAAACTATAAAGTACTCATGAAAGAAATTGAGGAAGACACAAAGAAGTGGAAAAACATTCCATGTTCATGGATTGGAAGAACAAATACTGTGAAAATGTCTATGCTACCTAGAGCAATCTACACATTTAATGCAATCCCTATCAAAATATCATCAACTTTTTTCGAAGAAATGGAACAAATAATCCTATTTGTATGGAACCAGAAAAGACCCCGAATAGCCAGAGGAATGTTGAAAAAGAAAACCAAAGCTGGTGGCATCACAATTCCAGACTTCAAGCTCTATTACAAAGCAGTAATCATCAAGACAGTATGGCACTGGCACAAAAACAGATACACAGATCAATAGAACAGAATAGAGAACCCAGAAATGGACTCTCAACTCTATGGTCAACTAATCTCCAACAAAGCAGGCAAGACTATCAACTGGAAAAAAAGAGTCTCTTCAGCAAATGGTGGTGGGAAAATTGGCAGCCACATGCAGAAGAATGAAACTGGACCATTTTCTTATACCACATAAAAAACAGACTCAAAATGGATTAAAGACCTGAATGTGAGACAGAAATCCATCAAAATCCTTGAGGAGAACACAGCCAGCAACCTCTTCAACCTCAGCTGCAACAACTTCTTTCTAGGAACATCACCAAAGGCAAGGGAAGCAAGGGCAAGAATGAACTATTGGGACTTCATCAAGATCAAAAGGTTTTGCACAGCAAAGGAAACAGTCAACAAAACCAAAAGACAACCAACAGAATGGGAGAAATATTTGCAAATGACATATCAGATAAAGGGCTAGGGTTCAAAATCTATAAAGAACTTATCAAACTCAACACCCAAAGAACAAATAATCCAATCAAGAAATGGGCAGAAGACATGAACAGACATTTCTGCAAAGAAGACATCCAAATGACTAACAGACACATGAAAAAGTGCTGAACATCACTCAGCATCAGGGAAATACAAATCAAAACCACACTGAGATACCACCTCACACTAGTCAGAATGGCTAAAATTAACCAGTCAGGAAATGACAGATGTTGGCGAGGATGTGAAAAAAGGGGAACCCTCCTACACTGTTGGTGGGAATCCAAGCTTGTGCAGCCACTCTGGAATGCAGTAAAGTGTCCTCAAAAGGTTGAAAATAGAGCTACCCTATGACCCAGCAATCACACGACTGGGTATTTACCCTAAAGATACAAAGGTAGTGATCCTCAAGGGCACGTGCACCCGAATGTTTATAGCAGCAATGTCCACAGCAATGTCCACAGTAGCCAAACTAAGGAAAGAACCTAGATGTCCATCAACAGCTGAATGGATAAAGAAGATGTGATATATATATATATATATATATATATATATATATATA